>WYDF02070165.1:0-11474 GCA_009867245.2 Adranes taylori
GCCTTGTCTCCTTCTTGTACATTTTATACAGTCATGATCTACAACCACCAACTTTTCATTATATTCATTATGCCTTGTATGCCGCTGAAACAAATTACTGGGCATGAACCCCAAAAGCGGAAACTGCAAACTATCATCTGCAGTTGTTTTTAGACAATTGTTAAAAATGGGCGCATCACCTCTAATCTGAGTAAAACTCAAGCTATCTTCATTCAACATTCAAGTTATCTTTAGATTATTGTTTAAAATGGGCGCAAAATGGTACATCTCTTCTAATCTGAGTAAAACTAAAGCTATCTTCATGCAACATCCCAACCATATCAAAAAGAAACATCAAAACCGTGCAAACATCAGATTCGGACTCTGTTACGAACCCATTTCGTTAAAAGACGAAATATGCTATCTAGGTGTCACGTTTAACGGAATTGTCAACTGAAATTCTGATCTAAACAACATTCTTTCCAGGGTACACCATCGCGTGAACCTGATCTCTACGCTATAGAGATTGTCATTTAAAACTCTGTACCACACTTACATTAGGTCACTGATAGACTACAGAGCTGTTTTCTACTCCACACTTTTAAATGACTAATAACCTGTGAAAGAAGAATACTTCAAAAAGTACACAGGTAACACTTCCGATTTTCAAGTTTACTTCTATACGAACATTGCTCTGCATAACCTATCATAAATCATCATAAATCTCTTTAGTCTAAGTATCTGATTCGACGTGATATAGAAAACAACCCGATAGCTTATCAAACACTCCGATCAGATTGAGAAATCAGTCATCAGCGAAGCAAACTACCACGCAGACCCTTTAGTCATATGCCAGCTCGAAAATAAAAAAAAAATAAAAATAAAAAAAACGACAATAAACAAGCACCTCTCGCACAACACCAGAATTTCTATTAGAGGGCAACTAACACTTACTTACTGCAATCCAAGTAAGTATAACTAGAAGAAGGCAAAACCAACCAGCAAAGTCAGCTCACCCCATTTAACCAAACTCCATCATCAGTTGATCATGCTATGGACAAGGTTTTCGCAGGTTTTCAGATACCATATCCAGGTTGAAGAGGATAATAAATCCTAAAGCCTCCTTCATTCAAATTCTCCAATCTCCTTATGTACAAAATTCTAACCGGAGTTTTAGTGGGTAAAAATCCCACACTCTTGGATGCAGCGGGCATCCATTGCCTTTTTGAAGAGTTCTCCACTTCCACGCAAAACATAAAAAAGAAATAATTTTTGCACAATTATATTAAATAATCAACTGAGAGTTAGTACTTGTTTCGACTGATAATTTCAATTGTATTACTTTCTTCATCAACAAGATATTTGTATTTAGTAAAACAATTTCATGTGAATACTTTTACGGATATACGGATAATTGTCCTTATTCATTCGTGAAGAATTTACATCAACTTTGTTGTAGAAAAATTTTAGTTACAAATAACTAATACTATATTTTATTAGAACACAACATAAACCCAGAGCAAAGGAAAACAAACTGAGAAAGCTAGTTGATTCTCAGGCATATTTGAGTAAATAGAAAATGCAAACAATTAATCATGGTTGAAATACGTCATTTTATGTGAATCTAATAATAATAAGTATCTTAATTAAAGTTTCTTTTTTGTCAAATACATAGATTAATTAGATTTTTCGTCAATATCTTTAATTTTAATTAGCTAAGAAATCTGACGTCATAGATGAAAACATTTTATATATTGAAATCAACTCTAAAATATAAATAGAAATCGAAGATTAAACCGTAAAAACATTCTTATAGTTAAATCCAGGAATAAATTTAATAGAGTTATTTTGACAAGTGCGTAATATTCATTAATCTAAAAACTATTAAAACAGTCATCACCATTCCGACACTCTTCTACGGATCGTGTAGTAATTCTGTTTAAGATTCATCATCCAATGCTCATTACATATAATGTACTAATATTTAAAGTTATGATGGCTGTTATGTATGAAGCTCATATTCTACACTGCTAGCTTGAAACATTAATTTGGTTTTAACACTTTAAAATGTATTAAACTATTTCTAAAATTTGAGATATGAACATTATACCTGTTAAAATGTCGCTATTGTTGATTGCATATAATTTAGATGGATATACACTTACCTGAAATAGAAAAAATAAAAAATTACTTTAAAATTTATATATTTATAATGACGTACTAAACTAATGTGACAAAGGCGTTTAAACCAAAATGCAGAAATACGTATTTATCGGAATATGTGATTTTTAGAACCCAGAACTTTTTTACATAAAAATAATATTTACAGAAAATGTTGCATTATGTAAGTGTCGTAATGTTATGTTGCAACTGTCGTTAAATATTGTACAGTCGAATATCGATAAGTGGAATCCCCCTTTTAGTGGAATAAAAGTGCCGGTCTCTTTGAAAATATTAGCCCCGTAACTCACGTCTACGAAACTGAACTACGGGAAGCCATCTAAAAGCGCGTTACCAGTTGAAGTGAGATATGGTAGTATTGATCCAAGAAAAATACAAGTTTTTCTTTAAAGTTGTTGCCTGTTGGATTTAGTTTCGCACAGCACAACACCATTTAATTTTAATAAATGTTTTAGATCTTATTCGATAATTTAGACTACGTACTTTAAAGTCCCGTCAATACTAGAGGTTGTTGTTTTGCATGTACTTGGTGAGTTATGATTTTGTTTATAGGTTAAGCATTTTTTATAATAAAATAAAAAATTTTAGTATAAAATATAAGAAAATTTCTGTTAATCAACATGGCTGGTACATCTTGGCGATTTAATATGTTTCTTAATGGTGAAGAACTGTTAGCAGTCGCAGAAGAAGCAGTACTCGAATTAGGAGATTTTCGTTTAGCCAACAATTTTCAGACGGACGAAGAATCAAGTACAGACGCGAACGAAGAAGAAGGTGGCATTCTTCAAAATTTAGAAGAAACTTGTTTGGAGGTTGCAGAAGAAGAGAATGATGAGAGAAACAAGTTATAAAAAAAGAAAGAAATTGAAAGTAAATGGAGAAAGAGAGAAATAGATCCCACTATTCCATTTCGAAGGGCTAATAGAGGAACACTTTTCCAACTGTAAAACCTTCACTAACTATTTTCTTCTAATGCTGGGAAACATAGATGATATTGTATATCAAAGTAATTTGTACGCTACAAAAATAAACAAAACGCCCAATCTAAAAGACCACAAGTTATTTGGATTTATAGGTATAAATATCCTAATGGGCTATCACAAGTTACCGAGCTATCAAAATTACTAGTCAACTGTAGAAGACTTAGGTATGCCCGCGGTAAGTGAATGTATGGCTAGAAACAGATTTGATCAAACTTTATTATTTATCCATGTAAATGATAATTCCAATACTGGACAAAATTTACAAAATTAGACTCTTGGTAGTGAGAGTTGAGAACTTTCAGTTAATGAAAGTATGATCTTGTTCAAAGGAAGCTCATCTTTCAAACAATACAACCCAACTAAACCGATTAAACGGGGATATAAACTTTGGTGTATTGTAAACCAGAGTAGGTACATAAAAAATTGAGATAACTGACGAGATCATTGAACATAAATTTGAATCGTATGGACTAGGCGAACGTGCAGTATAATCGCTAACTAAAAGTTTTGGGGTTCAAAACAGAAAGATATATTTCGATAATTACTTTACGTCGCTTGATCTGCTAAAGAGACAAAAAATCAAGCAAACCGTATCATGCGAAACCATAAGAAATAATAGAAATGGTTACCAAATCGCATGAAAAATAATGGGAATATGCAGAAAGAGGAGTTTGACTTTAGAATATTAAACATGGAAATTTATTTCTTCAATGGTGCGACAAGAGAATTCTGTATTTGAATGAAGGTAATATACATACATCAGAAGGATGGCACACGACAAAAATTAACTTGTCCATTAATTATTCCCATTTATAATAAATATATGGGTGGAATAGATATGACCGATAGGCTTCGGCAAGCTTGTTGCATAAACCGACGTTCAAAAAATTGTGGCATAGATTAATTTTTGAAATAATTGACACAGCGTTTGTAAACAACTACATCGTTTACAAAAAAATAAATCGTGAAGAGAATATGAACCGAAATAAACTTTCAACAAATAAATGTTAATTGTCTACTGAGCAATTCAGTCCTGGGGACAGTCGAACTGCTAGAAGAAGCTTATCACCAAACACGCCTATCCTCTTAAGTAAACGCAGAAAATATAACTATAGTGGATCGTGAGATTGGAAACGGAGGTGGCCATTGGGCTCTATTTAGCAAAGAAAGAAGACGATGCGAACAATGCTCATCAATAGCAATTGAACCCCGCCCTTAGTCAAAATGTATTTCGTGTAATATTTATTTATGTTTTAATGAGAAATAAATTGTTGCATAAAATACCATGATGTCACGCAATAATTGCTCAATAAAAACATATATAATAAAAAAACATTGTATTTTTAAACTAAAAAAAAAATTGAAGTGTGTTCCTAGGTGCTGACTGTGTGTTTCTAAGACCCCATCCATAAAATAATCCTTCAAGAGATTAGAAAATTTTGAAAAATGACCGGTAAGTTTTTGAACTGTAAAACAAAAAATAATCTGATTTTCTAAAAGCTTTAATAGTATGTGACACAAAGAGTTTTAAAAGAGGTTTATGTAAGATGTCTGAAAGGATTTTAAAACTGGAAACCCACTTTCACAATTTATTTTTCAGAAAATTAAACAATTCAATCATAAATAAACCTTTAACTTTTGAACTGGATTTTGGTCTAAATCTTTCTAATATACTGTTTCTATTTGAATATATTATGTTATTCGTTTACTATACTTTAATTATTTTTTTTAAATTAAGTGATTTTTTAAAATAATTTTTCTTTAATTACTTGAATCCGCTTTCTATTAAAAATTGCTCTGCATAGGAATGAAATTTATAACCCGTACGAACAATACAATTAAAGACGATTTATTAAATATTTAATTTTATTAAATTATTTAAAAATCTATTAAATTATTTAAAAAGAATTGAATTAAAGCAACAAATGTTTTTAGAAATGTTTAATTTCAAACTTTAATTAGTGTATATGTAAATATTTTTCTAAGTACCAAGATGGGTTATTTACTTTAGAAATCCTTTTCACCGAAATTTGGAAGCAGAATGTGTACTTTCCTATTTACAAACTAAATATTTAAATGCTTTTACTTTTGGTTATACATTTTAGAAAATATATAATTCATATTTATAAATTTTGCAACAAATATTGGTTTTTATTCATAAATATATTTTATATACCGAAATAATATATTACATCTAAATACTTTAATTATATATTCACGTTTATAGAATTATGAAAACATATTATATTTTATGTTTCTTATCAATTTAATAACATGTTCTTAACACATTATTAAAATTATTGTTGATTGTAATAACAGAACTTAAGATTTAATAATAAAAAAATTAAAAACAAAATAACGAACAAAATAATTGTTTATCTCAATTTATATTTAACAATTAAGTAAAAGTCATATTTAAAATTTATTTAATAAATTTCTACGTCTACTATTATCGACTACTTATTAATTGCTTACAGATTGTTTCCTCATCTGTTTTTGTTAAAACTGATATATAAATGTTTATTATCTGATTTTGTCATATTTTATAAACTTATATAATATTATATAAAAAATGCTACGAAAGCAGATAAATCCGATGCTCCCAATAGAAATTTCTTTAAAAGGACTAACATTTTTGGGATTTAATACAATTAACCAAACAAAAGGTAGTAGATTACGTAAATTATGTATGTTAATAATTGGTTTGCATTTTGCGTTAAAAGCCTTACTAGAACTAATTATTTCTTGGCATGGTATGGAAACTCTAGAAAAAGCGTACACTTTTCCAACCGGACTTCAGGTAACTTATATCATATTTATGGAGCAAAATGTTAAGAGAATAAATTCAGATTGGTGCAACTAATTTACCGACTTATCATCCTTGGTTCAAAATTTATATGTCAATTATAAAAGTATACATCAATTTAATCATTGCAGTTTTGACCTAGCATGAATAAAAGCAGATTGAAAATGTTATGCTTAAAATCACTGTTTCTGATTTTATTAATACTTTTCTTAGAAAATATATGCCACGGGCAGTAACGCAACAAGATCTGATGGTATTCGGTGTGGAGTTTAAACTTGCCACCCGCATCGCATGTCCACTAAAATATAAAGTGAAATTTATTAAGAAAGTAACTTTTTTTTTTCAATTGGTTAATAAAAGATCAAAATGTTAATTATTTTGTAAACAATTATTAACGAATAAAAAAAAGGAAACACTTTTTTATTAATGAACCAGTTTAAGCCATGAACGTTCACGACAAAAAGTTTTGGAAATTAAAAAATAAAAACTGTTTAAATATCAACTAAAGTGCACCTTTAGAAGCCAGAAAAAATATTTAAATAAAATTTTATTATTCAGGTTTATTATATACATTGTTGGCAAAATTGAAACACACTTTACTTATTTGTAATTTTTTTGTCTTTCAGCCACAGTGTAGACTCATCAATTTTTGAATGGCTGCTGTCATTACTTACAAGGGGAACAGTACAGGGCCGCATCTAGGGGTTATTTTATAATACAGTGTCATTTTTGTTGTTGCAATAATAAGTGGCTTTTATTAGAAAACATATTGTGAGTTCTATCTGATCATTTAACAACGGAATACCAAATAACAATAAAAAAATTCAAGAAAAATAATCAGTTTTTTAATTTTTGGTAGAAGGCTGCATAACGCAATTTAAACTGCATGGCGACATATTGCCAATAAATTTTAATCACGATAGTCATGCAACAACTTGTCATGTCAATGTCATAGTTTTGACAAATTTATATAATAATAAACATAATATAATAATATTAAATAATAAAAAGTGAACCATTCTAAAATATTTATTATTGTGAATATGGCCACTTTCACTGTTTAGGATGGTTTGTAGCCTTCGACGCCATTGACCTATGGCGTTGTTTACAATCACCCAATGAAATTATTCCCAGCAGTATAAAATTATTTGCTTTAATTCTTCAGAATTTTAAATAATAACATCTTCATGAACCATGGCTTCTAAGGCTCCAAATCATGTAAACAACTGGATTTAAATCCGGGCTGTTGGGCGGCCAGCAACTTGATTCAATAAAATCAGGGAAATTCTCTTGAAGATATCAAATGCTCGTTCTAGAAGTATGCGATGGAGCTCCGTTTTGTTGGAACGTGTAATCGTCCGAAATCGTCTCCATTTCCGGAAGCATAGTTGCTAAAATGTCTTTTTGGTAAACATCTGCATTTATTTTTTCTCCTAAATTCACAAAATAATGTTAGTTTTTCCGAGCATTGAAATCCTTAGCGAAACCATAACGGAATCGCCAAATTGTGGCCTTGCCACGAGTAAGGATGCAAGAGAAATTTGACATTTTTTTCGTACATCGAAGTATACGCGATTATTTTGTGAATTCTTTGGCTGACGCAAAGAAAATTCGTCCGAAAACCAAATTTTTCTTATTTGTCCTCTTGTGCAAAATCTCCTCAGTAATATTTGACATTTCAAACCTTTTATTTTTAACATGAAGCGTAAGTTTTTAACAATATATTTTCTTAAAAGTCCGTAAGTTAAGGTCTATTCTAATAATATTCCTTACCGAACCTCGTTTTATTCCTGTTATTTTATTAATTTTTCTTGAACCTAATGCAGTTCTAGGCTCAGCGTTTTGCAAAATTTGTCTTACTTGTTCCATATCAGCTTGACTCCTTCCTGATCGCTTTCTTCTTTAAAGAGTCATATTGGATTTAAATGCTTCAAAATGTAGCTTACTGTACTAATGCACAAACTACGATTCGGGAACATTTTAACTATTTTTCTAAAACCATATTTTTTTTTTAGAAAAATATTTTGATAAAAGCTTTTCGCGTAAAGCTTTTATCAAAATTTTAACTGCATTTGATAACCCCATGTTTTAAAACTCAACTTCACTAACCTTTCAAAAACATGACATTGACAAGGTGTTGCGTGGCTAACGTGATTAAAATTTATAGGCCTTGCAGTTTAAATTGCGTTTAATGATCAAATTCAACTCACAATATGTTTTCAAATCAAAGCCACTTATTACTGCAACGACATAAATTGCACTGTACTATGACATAACTCCTAGTACTGTTCTCCTTGTAAGTAATGACAGCAGCCGTTCAAGAATGGATGAGTTTACACTGTGTCCAAATTTAATTGACATCTGCTGAAAAACAAAAACATTACAATAAGATAAATTGTATTCCAACTTAATTTTTGCATATACTGATCTATGCATAGATTACTGGCCACATACGATATCTGTCCTTGTAATGTTGGGCACCATAACAAGCTTATATTATGATTCAAATTCAATGTTTCTTACCTTTGCAGAATTGAATTTCTATGAATAATAATGCACAATTTTTAACAATTTATTTGTTTATTTATACAAAAAAAAACATTACAACAAATTTTATTTATTGTGATAATGCTAAAAACATTTCGCACAAACAGTTACATCGCATTTTACGCGATATGATGTTGGTCTTCCTTTGTAATTGACAATGTCATTGTAGATTTCGAAAGCTGACTATGTGATGTAATCCGTCGAATATTGCATCCAGAACTGTCTCAGGAATCCTTGTTGATCACTTCTTAGACGAAAATGTCTTAAGATAGGGAACAGACACGGCTCTTCTAAATTCCAAACTAGGCTCCTCTAAATTCTAACTTTGTCTTCTATGTAAGTGGCGATATAAAGTCCAAGCACTGATAAGAGCCATGTTCATAATTCGTGTAAATATGGGCTACTACCATTTTTTCCCTTGAACATTTACACCATATTTTCCTATTAACCAGTCGTGTTGGTCTACTCCTTCCGTATATTTGTTGCAGTAATTTATCAACCGAGGTTGGACAATCGCAGTTCTACTTCTAGTTTCTCATTTCCAGCGTTACACGTTAGCTAATGGCTTCACATTATCGTAGTTGCTTACAATAATAACACATTTGTCATCATGTCATAGTACTATGAGGAGGTTTGAAGTAACATCGAATCTATGGTGAAATCATCCACTTTAGATAAATCTATAACGGTTTTCAAAAGGCAGTCATTAGTTCAATTTTCTCGTACAGTTCCTGTATCTAGAAATCCTTGAAAACCCAGATGAACAAGTAAATGCCGGTTGATGAAGAAATTGTGGAAGAATACATCATGATCGTTTGGTTCTGCTACATAGGTTGACAATTCTGCCACGACACGGGAACCTAGTGTCAACCCAGGCTGCGTTTTTGTCTCTCTCCCCGTGTAGAGAATAAATTTGAAACAAAATCCGTCGGATCCGCACAATGCCCATAACGTATAACCGTAATGACATATAACCGAATCGTATCGGGTTTCCACTTATGAATTGTTTGAGACAATGATTATTTTACTATCATCTGGTCGACCTATAAATATGATGAGAACATATGTCATCTTTAACCAGTTCGTCGTTATTTGCAAAGTGCAACATTGATTTCATTTTGAGAATCGGTTCCCTGACAAACAATTTTGCACAGTTTTGACGCCCAAATCTTCACCAGTTTAGCCCAGTATAACCGTTCTGATGCCAGTATAACTAGACAGCATAAGAATTCCTAGGAAGCATATCAGTTCATAAATGTCAAATCCAAAAGTTGCATCGTTTTTCACATTGGCGATATAACGTAATTTTCCTCCCTGATGTGTTCCAGGATATCGGCACTGATAAAACACTCGAAGAGTTCCAATGGGGTCATTGTACCATACTTCATCCTCAGTTCATATAATTTATTTTCTTCAGGCTGGTTGAAATCAACATCAGAAAATGAATATTGCGGATCAAGTTTCCTCCATTTTGCTACTGTATTCGACAGTACCTGATGTTTTTTAGAAGTAGGTTTAGTATGTGGAGTAACGATATCGTTGCTGTACTCTTGCACCTCAAATTTTCCAGGAATTTTTTCTTACTCAGTAACACACATCTTATCAATTAGGTAATCTTTGTCAGGTGGAATTATTGCTACATCTATAGTTGCACTTTCTTCAACAAAAATATTTGGGATCGTTGATAATGTCCTCTAACTGAAAATGTTAATTATTTTGTAAACAGTTATTTATGAATAAAAAAAAAATGAAACACCTTCTAATTAATGAGCCAGTTTAATGTACGTTGGATTAGTTTTGGATTAGTTTAATGTACAATGTAAAAAATCTTTTTTTATAATAATAGTATTTACTGCATAATTTTATTATTATTATGATACAATTTAATAAAAACTCACTTGTTTACATGTTTTGTTCTGTAGGCTCCAATCCAACAAACTGTACTTTAATATTATACTTAGAACCTCTTCTTTCTAATTTTTTGTACTGCAAATTTTGAAATTGCATCATCAAAATCGGTGCCTTTTGCTACACTATTTTCAATTGACAAAATGGCAAAATTAGAGAGTCATGCTTGGTTCATAGTAGATCTATAATAATTCTTTATTAGTTTGAATGTCGAAAAAAGAACTCATAAAGTAACAGAAATACATAAAGTTAAGATAATGCTAAAGGGAGTTTGGGGTAGACTCGAAAAGTTTATATTCAACCATAAATTCTAAGAATCTTAAGGAAGTTCAACGAAGAGACTTTCTTTGGAAACTTTGCAGCTCTTTGTAAGGATACCATCAATAAAAAGCTCATCGTAATTTTCAACCAAACTTTGGGAAGTTCAGATTTCGAGGTTTCGAGGTTTCGAGGAAGATATATCATTTCTTATTGAAACTTGACAATGAACTCTAATATTATACTTTTCAGTTGTTGGTCCAAAGTCAGCAGCTCGCCTGCAACCTTCTCTCCGTGGATAATTTTCTTTCTCTTAACAGTTTTTGAAGTATGTCTGAAAGAAGAAACATAAGATCGACTGTTGAAAAAAATGTGACAGAATGGCTAAGTGTTGTGAATGTGTTTAAGCAAGAGTACGCATTGAGTGGTAGCTTATTTATTGTTTATATAGCGGATTTGGAATAAGAATAAAGAAATTGGCAAGCAAAAGGAGTTAGAGTAGGTGATGAAAAAGTATGGTTGTTAGGGTACGCCGCTTTTATAGTGTGTACGGCAAGCGATAGAGGAGACATAAAAGAAATGATAGAAAGAGAGGATATATACATGAAAAAAGAAGCCTGGATGTGAATGTTAAGAAGTCTAATGTATTGATATGTAAGAAAGAAGGAAGGGACAGTAAATATGATAAGTTTGTATTAAATGGAGAGATGATTGAGTGTGTTAAAACATATAAATATTCCGATGAACATTTGGGTGGATGGCCATTTCTGCTATTAAGGTATATTAAGCTTCCTCGGCACCCACTTTTTTAC
>WYDF02070176.1:0-11474 GCA_009867245.2 Adranes taylori
ATAATTAATTTATGAATATATGTATATATATATATATATATATATATATATATATATATTGTCCGATTGGGTAAAATTAGAGTGTGGAAAGGATGGTTCCTGAGCTACGCGGAAGCTATTGTGTGTGAGTAACAGAAGAGAACAGAAGATAGGATAGACAAATGTGGATAGACAAATGTGATGGTGTAGAAAAGTGCGAGCGTGATAGCAAACAAGATAATTTTGAGATAAAAGGACAGAAAATAGATCGGGTTAAAAGGTATAAATATTTGTATATATGTGGAGGCAAAGTCATGTAAGAAACATTTTATAATGGTGATGAAGAAAGCTAGAGGGATCTGATACGGGATTTTCATTATTTTCATTAATTAACGTTTGCAATAAGCAATTCTTTAATAAATCAGCAATTTAATGAGTAATCCGCTAATATAATATATAAGTTGCCTAATGAAATCTAATTTGATTCCCTAACGAATATAACATACCAGTTAATAAGACAGTTTAGTTATAACTAATTATCAAATAATAAATATTATTAATACAAGTTCATATAACAAAAGATTATTAATACGTTTAAAATCAAATCCAAATCTAGAGCAAGATCAACATCTACCGCCGTGAGAAAGTTATCTAACAAAAGATTTCATCGCCTGGTTATTTCTAAAAAATAAACACTTTTGTCCAAAGCAACAGCAAGCATTTATCTTATAATGATTATATGTGTATATTTTTACAGATAAAATATATTTTCGTATAGGGTGATTTTTAGCATGTATGCATTTTATTATCAACGTATTTCCGTTGCGGTGTCTATTTCTCTTTAAATTACTGGAATAAAACATAGCGGATTTTTCCTACCACCTGTGGTAGACGCATTAAGCTATTTTTTCTAGATATTCATCAACAAAATAATGTAACTTCGATTCCTAATCAAGCGGAAGTTTTTTGTCCTCTTTCGACACGGCGTCGAATGCCACTGGCCAGCCCATCCGTCTGAAGCAACTTCTCCAGGAAATTTCGCATAAAAAGGAGCCGCTGAAGTAATCATCATACTGACGCAATTTGGGAATTGTATTCTTTGGACGTAACAACCTCGTTCTATCCGAAGTCATAATTAACAATAAAATGACCATTTCTATCCTGCTATCAGCGAGCATTTTAGCACAACTGACAGACTGATTTGATCAAAAGTAGCGTTAAGTCAGTACTAATTTAATCATCGGTTTTAAATAAACTATCAAAAATAAATAAATCTACAAACGAATTATGATTGTCAAACTTATTCAATGCAACCTGTATTTCTGCAGCCTGCAGCCTTTTTTGAATATCTTATTATCATTTTTCTTTTTTCTTTATTTTTCTCACATTTTGTTCATAACTCAGCCCTCTACTATCCTTGTTTGCGATGCGTAAAGCAGGCGGATGTCGTGAGAGGAAAAGAATAGCAGGAAAGAGTCGATCGCAAGAAGCAAAATCAAATGAAACCACCCCAAAGAGGCCTACCAGAATACATCGCCCACAAACGTCGCGCCTTGTGGTAAATCTACCAGAGTCAATTCTAGAACCAAGCCAACCCGCAGATTCGACATCATCACCTGCTTCGCCGATTCCCCCAACACCACCTGGCGATGTGCCACTACCATCAACTTCAGGAAATGGCTCTACCCAACCAACCATGAAGACCACCGACGCCCATCTCTTCCGTTACTACTTCAGCGACAACGTAGTATAGTAGTTATAAAGCAAACAAATTACGATACTGCTTTCATTAGAACAATTCTGTAACAAAATTTTGCTTGCTATGCACTAAACGATGAAAAGTATATTGACATGAGCTGTTGGGCATTTAGCATTGAATTTGGAGTTTCTTATAGCTATTGCTTTGATTTATATGTGGGGAAGATGCCTGCATGGGATGTCGATACCGTAGAGGCCATCCTTGTGTGGAGGTATAACATGGATGCTGCATTGTAGGGCCTATAGATTGTTGCATGAACTGTGCTTGATGATGGCTATCCTTATGTGGAGGTATAACATGGATTCTGCATTGTTGAGCCTGTAGGTTGTTGCATGAACTGTGCTTGATTGTTGGGGTCTATTTGCCTATTTGATGGTAGTGGGTTTCCGGGGATTTCTCCATTGTGTAGCTACCAGCTTCCTGATAAGTTGATGCAGTTGGTATATCTGTGTTAATTGTCTCTACTTCTATGTCTTGTGCATTGATTGATAGGGCACCACTAGAACTACTTAACCCTGTTCCACTAGGGTTAAGTGGAAGAGCTGAGTTGTGTTGTGTTTACCATTATGTACATTATTATTTTATCTGTATTATGTTTTATAGGCTTTATATCGCACCCAACGTGGGGCCACATTGATGTTGCAGAATTGTTCTAATAAAAAGCAGAATAGTACTTATAAAGCAAACAAATTACGGTACTGCTTTGATTAGAACAATTCTGTAACAGAGCGATAGAAAGAATCTAATGTGTATGGAAATGAATGTTTGGTGAATCTCTAAAGGTGATGACTTTGATTCTAATGTTTGTGTTAGACGCATATAATGTATGGGGCTGAATGTATGCTGTGTGTGAAAGAGACGAAATAGAGAGAGTACAATTAAGATGCTTGAAGAGAATAATTGGAATAGTTAGAGCTACACCTGAGAATTTTGTGTTGTAAGAGTTTAATAGATATAAGTGTTGGGTAACAGAATATAAGAAAATAGTAAGCTTTAAGAAGCATAGCTTACCATTTCCTTATTATGGAAGAGGGTGAAAGCATGAAGAGATATATTGAAAATAGCGTTCTTTATTTATGGAAAATAGCGAAAGATTGGCCAAGAGGGGTATATTTGGCGGGAATGAATGAAGTAAGAAAAGGAGTGTGTGTGTGTGGTTTGGGAATAGAAAAAAAAACATACGAAAAGATAGGATGGCCCTTAAACAAATAGTTTGATAAGATGATAGAAGGCAAGAATATTGATAATGAGGTAGAAGAGAAGATGATCGATGTGAAGTAGCGAGAGAGGGATGAAACAATAATGAATAGTAGATATAATACAGATATATGTAGATAAGACGGATAGGAGGTATGTCAGATAAAATATTTCATGTTTAGAATCAGTATGGATGATAAAAAAATGACAGCAAGATTTAGTGTGGAAATGAGGTGGGAGGTAATAGGTATAGGATGAGAAAGAGTAAAAGAATATATCAGGTATGTGGTAAAGAAGATGAAAAGAAATATCACTGAGTTAAAGACTGCGAGGGGTTCGCATGAAATTAGCAGTGAACTGGAAAATGTAATTGTGGGAGAAAAGAAAAAAGTTAAGACCGAAGTTAAAAGAAAGGGAAATTTAAGATATCGGGAAAAGTTTGTTGCACTTCGCCCTTCTTTCTAAAAGGATAATCTAGAACGAAAGGAACAAAGGTAGATTTTTTGTATTGAAATTTTATTAAAGAAAGCATTTTATTTTATTTCAGTAAAAATAGATTATAACTTGTTTGAAAAACAAGAAAACTAAAAACATTTTCCTTAGCAATTCTTTTAATTTAATTTTTCTCATTTGTTTACAAATTCCAGCTGATCAAATATTATTTGCAATGGAAACAAGGAAATCTACACGAATAAAAATGTATCGAATATTACATAATATATTCCTCAAATCTAACTTAAGTCAAAAAATACAGATATGAACCCATCTGTAAAACATTTATCGATATTGTAATTCAAATATAAGATAGAACTTAAAACACCGTAACGGTTATTTTGCTGTTGTTTTTAAACCAAATGGTTTGTAAAGTATTCGTTAATACACATTATTCTCGATTTACCTACTTTTTATTTTAATTAAATCTCTTTTACTTATATAAAATGGTTGTTAGAAACATTGCTTTGTCTCTCTCTCTCTCTCTCTCTCTCTCTCTCTCTCTCTCTCTCTCGCTAGCTAAACGGATATTTAACATAGAAAATAACATGAATGAAATCTACACACTTTCACCATCAGATAAGTAAACCAATTGTACTTATAGTGTTAGTGAACTCGTGAAATATGCTCAGTGAAGTAAGACTAAAAGATTTCTGTACAAAAGTAAAACTACATTGGCGTTCAGCTAGAATTTTAATTTTAATTATAAAAGTGAAAAATAATTTATTATAGTTTGTTGAGAAAACCACTTTAACGACAGAGATTAAAACTTATAGCTTTTAAACCATTGTTCTGCAACTTGTGCAACAGTTAAAACCTCAATAAACACATGTATACCGACACTATTCAAATGTTAAAAAGACAAACTTTTTATTTTAAAAATTTCTGATTATACAGAAAATTGCTTAGCCACAACTGCCATTCAATTCTCTTCTTGTCCGCCATACTTGAAAGTTTTTCCGGAATGGTTGCTCTCAGTCATATACATATATCTAAACTTGCTACACTGATTATTATCTAGTATATTTTTTTAATATACTTTCTTGGGATTTACTTCAGAGAATTTTCCTCATGGAATTTTCTTCAGAGATTATACTTCTCTCAAACCACTTTGGAATAAGAGTTAATACGAATTGGCTCAATTTCTTTATACACATTTTCTATAATCACTCTAAGAAAGAAAATACTATAAGAAATTTTATATAATCTGCAAAAACAGGCTAATAACTACAATTAAAACTCACACATACGGTTATCTGGAGAAATTTATTTCAGCTTTAAGCACAGTTATTATTGTCCCTTTACAGTATTATATCTCATTAAAGTCTGGAGTTTTAGTTGGCCATTATCTGGTGTTGAAGCTGGATAAGTCATAAAACCTGATAAGCGTGGTAGACATTTTACCAACACAACGGGTAAATAATTTACTCATGGACCTTTCATTCTGTCCATCAACTTTTTTTTGTATATGTCCAATATAGGACAGTCTTTTCACGTGGGAGTTTCCTGAGCGTTTGCATTTCATGAAGAATGTAAGAATATTTTTACTCTTTATTTTTGGCATGCGCAACAAGTCCTTGTCTAGATCTTCAAGAACTTTGAGAGTTTTAATACGGATTTCCAACTATGATGAGCATCCAACCTCCACATTAATAAAAAACTTTTTTTTTCAGACTACAAGAGCTTCAAAAGCTCTGATGCGTATTTCCAACTTTCCTAATATATATTTTCCACATTCATAAAGAAGTTATTACTCCTCCCTGAGTACTATATCCCTTTGGAGCCTGGCGATTCGTAGTAATTCGTAAATCTTGGTAGATATTTTAGTAAAATGAAGGCATAAACATGTTATCCAAAGACCTTTTTTTCAGTCTCTTGAACGTTTTGTATATGCCCATTGTAGGCCATCTTTTTCACGTTGATTGAATTCGGCGGAGATTTGAGAGTTTACATTTCCTATAGAAAATAAGAATGTCTTTTCTCTTTACTTATGGCATGCGTAACAATACTTTGTATGGATTACAAAGGCTACAAGAACTTGAGAGCTATGATATTTGTTTTTTATGTTGTTGAAGATCCAACTTCTACATTCATAGAGATGTTAATACTGTCTCCTACAGTAATAAATCTCTTTGATAGCGTTGATAATTTTTAAAATCTCTTTTGGTAGACATTCCAAAATAGATTTACCGAGAAAAACATGTAAATATTATAATGAGGAACGTTTTCTTCTGCCCATGAATTTTGATCAGTTACATTTCCTGAAGAACGTAAGAATGTTTTTTCTCTTTATTTATGGCATGCGTAACAATTCCTTGTCTAGGTCTTCAAGAACTTTGACAGTTTTAATACGGGTTTCCAACTTTGATGAGCATACAACCTCCACATTAATAAAGAACTTTTTATTGTCCCCAATAGTAATATATCTCTTTAGCATTTTAGCTGTCCAAGGGAACTTTTAAAATTTGAGAATTTAGTAGACCCTTTACCAAGAAAAGATGTAAAATTTTTATTCACGAACCATTTCTTCTGCTCATGAACTTCTGTTTTGTGTATATCCAATATAGGACGTCCTTTGTATGAATTGGATGAATTGGGGAGTTTTTTGAGGGTTTCGTTTCTTTTAGTACGTAAAAATGTTTTTTTTTATTTACTGCATGAGTAACCATTCTTTTTCCGGGTAGCAACGACTTTGATATGAGATTCCAACTTTGGGTGAGGATCCAATTACCATATTAATGAAGAAGTTATTATTGCCTCTAGAGTAATTTATCTTGTTCTTGGTGTTTTAGTTGATTATGGTAACTTTTAAAATCTGAAAACTTTTGTACACGTTTTACGAAAAGAAAAGATTAAATAGTTTACTAAGGAACCTTCTGTTCCTGACCATGAACTTCTTTTTCATATATTTCCAATAAACTGACATCTTTTATACCTCGGTGGAATTAGGGCTTGTTTTGAGAGTTTCCAATTCCGGTTGAACGTAACAATTAATTCTCTATTTGTTTATGGCATGCATAATAATTCCTTGTATGGGTTGTAAGGTCTTCTAGAGCTTTGAGAATTTTGACACGTGTTTCCAACTTTGTTAATAAATAATAACACATAAACCTTCATTGGCATATAATAAACAAACTCAAAATACAATGCATAGACAAAACTCAAAACATAACACAAACTGCATGGCAAATACTATATAATAAACCATTCAATAAAACTTATCATATGTCTAATTTCTCCTCACGCGAGAAGGGAAGGCTACAACTTTCATTCCTCTATCTCCCTCTAATACTTCCTCTTCTTCTTTCCTTCTTACCACCTTTTATTTATTTCCATTTAAACTTTTTTCATTATTTCTACTCCCTGTCCCTACTTTCCCAAACTACTTACCCTTCAGTGTTCCCTTAATTCTTTTTCATTGTCACTCAACTCTATCCCTTCACATTATTTTATCCGATGAATCCATTTTTCTTCTCTGTCGCATATCCTACACATTTTCTCTTGCTCATGCATCCAGTACTTGTTTCCACCCTTCTCGTTATCGTATCTAAACCTTCCAATCATTCTTTTTTGTCCCATATTTAAACCCGATTTTTAATACTAAACCCCACTCTCCTCTTTCCTTATTCATATGTACTTACTGTTAAACCTAAAATTACCTAACCTAACATCCCTCTGCTGTATTTCCACATCCCTCATTCTTTCCATTACCTCATTCACCACTTCCTTACCTTCCATCAGCTTCTCATAACATACTTTCGATGACCATCCAATCCTCATATTTACATTTATTCCACTCCTCTCTATCATGCATCATGCACCTTCTCCCTTTAACATCCCTCTAACTTGCACCCCTAACATACACCCTCTCTACCATAGCCCTTTCTTCTACCACCGCCCATACCTCTGTTTCATACAATATAATATTATTCACACATATTTCCATTATCCTATACCTCATTCTTACTGATTCCTCGAACTTTCTTTCCCATATCAACCTCATTTGTTTTATTACTCCCCTTGCCTTCTTAGTTATCATTTGGACGTGTTTCTTGCACGACCCATTTTGCGCCAAAATGAACCCTAAATGCATACGATTCTTTACTTTCTCCATTCTTTGTCTTCTACATTAAATTCGTCCTTTCTACATTTCCTTCCTCACTTCTTACATACAATAACTTTAGTTTTCTCCACATTCATTTCGAAACCATTTCTATCTAAATATCTATTCAGCCTCTCTATCGTTTCATTTATTTCCTTCCCTTTTGTCGCCATACTTCATATGGTAGAGCCGATACTTTTCTCCTTCCAACCATCATCCCACCATAGTACCCCTTGTTCAAGATCACTTCCAAATCTGATAAGTACATATTAAACAAACTCGTATTTAGAGGACATCCCTGTCTTACTCCTGTTTATGTTTCGTACCAATACGATACTTTCCCATTCACTCTCATCCTAACTCTACATCCCTCATACAATACCTTTATCATTTTACCCATCGCATTCGAAATCCCTACCTTCTCCACTCTCTCTTAAAATTTCGCTCTCACAAACTTATCAAATGCCGCTTTTAGATCTGCAAATAACAAATACATCTTCTTTCTTTCTGCAATCGTCTCGTTCATCACGAAGTAAAGTGCAACAATATTATCGGCTGTTCCCTTCCCTCTGACTAACCTATTCTGCTTATCTGACAGTATATCCTGTTCTTTAATATTTCCTTTTCAAATCTCTTATTCATGATGCTCGCATACATTCTATATCATATATCCATAATCATATAATTATCAGCACTATAACTATAACTATCAGCATCCATTCTATTTGCGCTCATATGCACTGGTACAATTTCCTCTTTTTTCCATATCACAGGCACATTCCCCTCTCCTTTCCATAATTTGTTCATCCCTTTACTAACGCACTTATCCCATTTCCCTTGACATATTCCTGTACATCTACAAGCATCCTATTCGCTTCAGCCGCTCCTCCCTTTTTTACTGTCCTATCTCTTTTATTACTTTTTCAACACGTATTTCCCTCACTTCACTCTCATCCATTTTCTCTACCCCACTTTTATATTCCGTTTCATATCCCACCCATTTCTTCCCTACTAATCCTTCCTTCCTACACTTCTCCTCGCTTTGCTTCAAACTTACGATACAGCACTTACTATTCCCTTCTACAATTCCTCTGCCTTTCACTGTTTATTTCGTGTATCTTATCCTGTTCTATTCTCCTCCTCCTTTATTTTACCTTATTATCCTCTACTTTCTCTTTAGCCTTATTATACTCTTCCCTATCTGCCTCTCCTCTTCTTAATTTCCTCAATTTATTTCTAATCTCCTCTTTCTTTATTATTCAACCTCCCTTTCGTTATTATCCATTCCTCATCAACATCTAGATTTTCCTCCTAACTATTTACCCACACTTTCCTCTTTCTCCTCTTCCCTTCGTGCTGTCCCATCTCTCTTATGCTCCATTTCCCCACTTTATTCATCCTTACCTTCCAAACAGTCTCAAATACAGGATACAGCTTTTTGAGGACATAATTTCCATATTAATACAGATGTTATTGTTGTCTACTAGATTATTATATCTCGTTAAATCTTAGCGTTTTAGCTGAACCTGATCTGACAATTTTTGTAGGCAATTTACTAAAAGTGAGGAAGTGATATTTTATTAAGAAACTTTCTCTTCTGAGCGTGAACCTCTTTTTCGTGTATTTCTAATATAGGACATATTTTATAAGTTGTTAGCCTTGGGGCTTTTTTTGAAAGTTTCCATTTCCTGTAGAACGAAACAATGCATTTTCTCTTTATTTATGGCATGCGTGACAATTCATTGTATGGGTTGCAAAGTCTTTGAGAGTTTTCATACGGGTGTTCAAATTTGTTGATGGTCCAAATCTCATATTAATAAAGAAGTTGTTATTGTTTCCTATAATACTATATCTTGTTGTATCTTGGCGTTTTAGCTGATCATGATAACAGTTCAAATCTGGCCATTTTTGTACATATGTTAATAAAAGGGAGGATCAAATATTTGAGTACGGAAATTTCTCTTCTGACCATGAACTTATTTTTCGTGTATTTCCAATATAAGACATCGGTTGATAGAACTTTAAGTTGTTGTTTAAGAAGTTGGCTTGTTCTGAGAATTTCTATTTTCTGTAGAAGAAAACAATGCATTTTCTCTTTATTTATGGCATGCGTAATATTTTGGTCTATGGGTTGCAATGTTTTTGAGAGTTCTCATACGGGTTTCCAACTTTGTTGCGGATCCAATTTCCATATTAATAAAGAAGTTGTTAGTGCCCCATTGGGAACTATATCTTTTTGAGTCTTAGCGTTTTAGCTGGTCATGGTAACTTTTAAAATATGAGAGTTTTGATAGACACTTTACTAAAAGAGAGGGTCAAATATTTTACTAAGCACCTCTTTTGACCATGAACTTCTTTTTCTTGTATATCCAATAATAGATATCTTTTATACGTTGGTGGAATTGGGCCTTGCTTTAAGAGTTTCCATTTCCTGTAGAACGCCTTTTCTCTTTATTTATAGCATGCGCAATAATTCACTGTATGGGTTACAATGTTTTTTAAGAGTTTTCATACGGGTTTCCAACTTTGTTGGAGGACATTGGACTTGATAATAACTTCTTACATTGGACTTATTAAGTTATTCTTCATTAGACTTGGTAATAACTAATAACTTCATTGGACAATAATAACTTCTTTATTAATATGGAAATCGGTCCATATTTATAAAGAAGTTATCATTGTCTCCTAGAGTACTGTATCTTTTTCATTCTAGCTTTTAGTAGCTCATGGTATCTTTTAAAATCTGAGAATTTCGTAAACATTTTACAAAGAGAAAAACGTTAATTTTAATCAGAGACCATTTTCTCTGAATTGCTCTTCTATACATATCCAATATAGGATATCTCTAGGTTAAATTCAGGAGCTTTTTTGAAAGTTTGCATTTCCTATAGAACGAAAGAATATTTTTTTCTCTCTTTTATGGATTGCGAAATACTGTTGTACATGTTACAAGGGCATCACGGGTTTGAGAGCTTTGATACGGGCGCTCTTAACTTGGCCGAGCATCCACATTCCTAATTCATAAAGAAGTTAAATATTATTGTTCCCGAGAGAACTACATCTCTTTGAAATTAGACCTTTAACTAGTCATGGTAACTTTTAATATCTGAGAACTTTGGTAGACATTTTACCAAACGAAAAATGGAAATATTTTATATAGGAACATTTTTTCCTGTTTATTAACTTGTTTTTTGTTTACATCCAATATAAGGCATCCTTTTCGCATTGGTTCAAATCGGTAGCTTTTTGAGGGTTTGCACCGTTGTTTGCATACGCAGTATTCTTCGTACATGTTACAAAAGTTTCAAATGCTTGAGAATTTTGACACGGATTTCAAACCTTGCTGAGGATCAAAGTTTCATATTCGTACAGAAGTTATTAACGTCTTCTGAAGTACTATATGTCTTTAAATCTTGGCGTTTTATCTGAACATAATAACTTTTAAGACTTAAGAATTTTGATAGACATTTTACCAGAAAAGAGATGGACCTGTTTTATTCTTTTCTTTTGCTCGTTAAGTTTTTTTTGTTTATATCAAATATAGGACATCCTATTAAATTGGCTGAATTTTTGAGCGTTTGTATTTGCTGTAGAGCGAAAGAATGTTTTTTCTCTTTATTTATAGCGTGCGTAATAATTGTTACTACAGGTTCCAAGGGCTTCAAGAGCTTGCTAGCTTTGATGAGACTTTTTATCTTTGCTGAGGATTCAACTTCAAGATTCATAAAGAAGTTATCATTGTCTCCTAGAATAATATATCTTTCGGAATCTTGGCGTTTTCCGTACTTATAGACAGCAGACACTACTCCAACCTCATGGACGTTAGAACATACAGGGGAGCTAACATTGACTCGGACCATTACCTAACTGGTGCGAAACTAAGAGCCAAAATTTCCAACGTGAAAAAGGCCAAAGGAAGTAAAGAACTGAGATACAACACAGATG
>WYDF02070187.1:0-11474 GCA_009867245.2 Adranes taylori
TAATACAAATTGTAGCCTAAGCGTATTTTCTAGAATAAATAATTTAATAGGATAAGTTTTTTTAGGATTCATAATATTTAACGATATGATATCCGAAAAATTAAAAAAATTTCTTTCTAAAAATTTCTAAATAGAATTTCTACCGAAAAAATTAGGTAGAAATTCTATTATGTAAGAAAATATTATAATTTATTTATACCTTTTGATTTCTGTGCATATGTTACTTATTTAGAACACAGAATATGTGTTGTAACTTTTGATCTATAGTTAGCTAAAGGATTTAATATACATATATGAAAGATTTAAGTTCAAAATTAATTATGAAAAAGCCTGGAGACTTACAAACACATTATTATGGTAGTTTATTATTATTCATGTTTTCCCAAGTAAACACACACGCAGAATTATTCTGTTTTATAACTTTATGATATGATGTATTTGTTTGCGACGTATTTGTGTTTATTATTAATGCACTCCATTATTTATTCGCGTTGTTTATTATTATAATGCACGTAATATATTTGATGACAATATATCTATCTACTGATTAATTAAATGCTATTTACTATGTTTAATTAATATTCTGTCATTATAAATAGCACAAATTTGATTGCCAAGTAATTTATTGATTTCCCGTAATTTATTGAAATTCAAAAATACGTAGATTTGTTTATTTTATGACAATTTAATAATTATTAGATTTATTTTTAATATAGCTCATCAAATTTCCTTATTAAAGGACCTTATTGCAAAAACCAAACATGTTAAAGAAAATTCAAATTTCTTAGCTCTAAATAAAATACACAAATCGTTAAAATTTTTAAATCAAAAATAGCATATAACCCCAAAATGTTCATTTACATTGTTATCAACGCGATGAGATACGAAGATATGTGAACGATGGGCAAAACAGTGTCCGAGAATCGCCCCTAAGCATTCCACGCATTTATCTGATCCAAATGCCATACCAATGTCCTTAATGTACCTGGTGGCTATGTTTAAGGAGTTAGTTAACTCCTTTTCGCCGGGAGAGTGGAGTTTTAAGTCATCCATATAAAACAGATGACTTACACTGTGTATCCGGCTACCAAGTTTCCCACATGGATATCCTTTCAAGCGATGTAGAGCTACAGATAGAGGGAGTAGTGAAAGGCAAAACAACAAAGGGCTTAGAGAGTCGCCTTGGAAAATGCCTCTTGGATAACGGACTGGGTTCTTTACATCGCTTTTCTTGTCAGCTTCAATGACAAAGCGAGTTGACCATTGTGTTTGCGTGCAATTCACTAATCTCTCGTGGACTTTTAGGCTCTCCAATAGTTTGATAACCAACGATATGGAGTGTTGACAAATGTCTTCTTGTAATCGATATAGGTCATGGACAGGTTGCGCTTATATCGTATTGCGTCTCGAATGACGCTACGATCAATTAGCAGATTTTCTTTGCAAGCAGCTGTCTTCTAGATCCACGTTGTTCGTAGATACGTCTCCTAACGGATTGTATGGCATTTAATATTCTTTCATTTAAGATGCTAGTAAATGTCTTATAGCAAGTTTAGGCAAATTATGGGCCTATAATATTTTGGTCCCTTTTTGTACAGCAAGACAGTCCGCCCTTCAGTAAGCCATGGTGGAATAGGATTTTCTCCGTTGAAATACGATGTGAATTCTCTGGCGAGATGTGCATTCGTGCACGTAAACTTTTTCCACCAAAAATTTATTATAGTCTCTGTTCCAGGTGCGGCGAAGTTGCTTTTTTGCCTTTCAAAGCTCTCTCAACTGTTATTGGAGTACAAGTATTCTGATTTTGAGCGTGACGTTCACAAAAGGAATTAAATGTCATTGCCGGGGTGTCTACATGACATTGTACCATGTGTTCATACAGATCTCTCCAGAAAGCTTCAACCTCTTGTGCCGCGGATGTGCTTTCTGGATTTCCCATCTCTTATTTCTGAAATCGCTTGGAGGGATTGTGACGGAAGGTAAAGTTGTCACTTATGAATTTTATTTTTCGACAGAGTTTCTTTTTGACTTGCAATTTCACACGAAGTAGGTCAATGTGCTTTTGTTTAATTGTTACTAAAATAACTTTATTGAGATGTTGTGTGCAGATCGGATCTTTTTTATGATCTTACGAATTTTTGGAGTGAAGTTTCTCTCACTAGTTATATAATCCACCACACGTTGCAGTCTACAAGTATAATTTTGCTTTAATTTGTCCCTTCAGCTTCTTCCTATTATTAAGCAATTTCTGTAAATTCGAGGCACTTTGACGCTTCCCTTCCGGAACTAATTCTAAAGTGGCCTCGTCCACATTTTGATTTATGCTTAATAAGGATGGATTCTCTCTTCTAACACACTTCTAACAACTCTGGTAATATCCTTTGATTTTGGCAAGAATTTAGAAAAATGATGGTGTTGTCTTGCCTTTAAATCCTCAATGAACCCGTGCGCATCATCATATGCATTAGCCAGTTTTGCACAGATCTTGTTTGGGTCATTTACATCTTCATTATTATCTTCCCGCAATAGCTGATAGTCGTGCCTTTTAAGATATGCTACGTAGTCTCGAAGATGGTATTTGGACATATTTGAGTATTCAGGATGGATATCCGGCCAGATCGTTTACATACTGTTCATGTAGCCTCTGTATGAGATCTTTTTCCTCTCCTGAGCGATTGGGGTACGTGGGCACGCTATAGTGGCCCAACAGATATTAGCTGACCTTCATAACCGCCCTGCGTTATTATAATGTTTTTGCTTTGTACCCGAGATTCTTCTTTGGACAAATGTCACATAACGACTCCCTAAACAATAGAGTAAGTCCTTACTCTATTCCTTAGCTTCGTAAGTCCTTAGCTTCGTTTCGATTGTCGGGCCGTGTGACTGATGTAAACTGAAAGTGCTCAAGATTACGGCCTTGTGCATTTAATAATTCAGTCTACACAGTATTAATTATTTATCAAATTCTCTATAATATATAGAGTGAGTTTTTTTTGGATCTTACTATATAAACGTTTACTTAAATCAAGGAATATGTTACAAAAATATGGTTACAATAAAGTTCTATGCGGGGTGCCGTGCCATAGCTCTACAGCCAGACGGCTTATTGCACTTTCCTGATCCCTGATCTTTAGGTCACACCAGTTCAATATATCTGTGTTTTGTACCAGTTTCAATATCTCCTAATAAGGGTTTATTGTACCAATTCAGATTCAACTTTCGGCTCTCCAAATAGGCTCTCCTTCTGTATGCCAAAGCTTTACACTCACATTAGATATGTGGAGCTAGCGATAGATATGTGGAGTGGAGTGTTAGATATGTGGAGCTTTCCCCCAGATACAACTTACACTCTACTTCAAATAAATAACTTTATATTACATATAAATAACATTGTCAATATATAAATAACAATTTTTATACTTGAAGTAATCCTCAACTATGTATGTTTATTTCTATAATGTAATCCAACTTAGATTAGCTTTTAATTTAGATTCAATCTAAACCTAAGATTATTGTAGAATACAATACGCTGAAACACCTTCGGTTCATCGTGTGGATCAATACTATACCTCTTGGAATTTAATATTCAAGAATAAAACTTGTTACGGAAAAAAGGAACACACCTCGATCATACATAATGGAATTCATTCGTTTCGAGTTACGAAGTAATAATTTAAAAACTTTCGAAGTTTTTTTTTTCATTTTATCCCGAACAGAAATTTTGTGATAAATTGAGATTGAGAAATATACACTTTTGTTCTGATAAAGACATATTTTATACAGTAAAGCTAACATTAAGAAATATTTTCTAATACCGAATTATAGACTAATGTTGATAGTTCATATGAATATTAAATGTTAATAATTCATTATAATTCATATTAACTTAATATGTTGTGATTTCGAATCTGATTTTTTACTTTTTATAAGTATACCATATACTTTGAGGTTTATATGACTATATGCAATATATGATGTGACGTACGTGCTTTGACGTGAATTACAAACGTATGTGCTAATGGAACTCCCACATGCGACGCTGTTAATGGGAAGACTTAGTGATAGTCACAAACTAATATCTTAATACTACAGAATCTTTCTATCCTCCTGGAAACGTGTCCCGGGCGCCAGGTTCGTTTAACCGCACGCTGCAACTTTTGTTGATGTACCTCCAATCCTCAGTCGCTTACTGTGGGCATAGGGAGCTACGCGTCTTCTGAATTGCCCAGGTGTTCTCGTCCTTCTTTGCAGCTGAAATAAACTTACTCACTAATAGGTGAAACAACATTAACGTTTTAACAAAACCGTCTATTCAGTTTTCAAAATACAAACAAAGAAATAAATGCACAAATAAATGTCAATTAAGTAAATGTCAAAATTAACAGTAGCACATTATTAGCATTAAGCACATATTCTTTCAAATATATTAAAATAAGCTAGAAATCAATTAATAAGCGGTGCGTATGAAACGTGTGGTGATATGATAATGAAACAACAATTATTCGATATGCATGTAACAGCGGGGTATTATATAAATGGGAAAGGAAGGGAGGCGTTACAATAATTCACAAAATATGATTACAGGAGTACCGCGGTGCTCAGAGCATACACTCTGGTGGAGAGGGGGGGGGGGGGAGTAAGGGTATCACGAACCCACTATAGTTCACTTAACACCACGGTGTTCAAAGGTGTGAAGATCACTTGAGCGATTGCTACTAACCGTGGTGTTCAGAGCTTAGCAACACGCGCTCCAGTGGTATGGTAGAGGTGAAGGGAGTCCTCTACAGATCAGTCAACACCACGGTGTTCAAAGGTGTTAAGTTCACCGAGTGACTGTAACTAAACGAGGTGTTCAGAGGTTCGCTATATACACTCCAGCGGTATAGGTAGTAGAAACAAAACTATAATAAACATATGAAGCAGAACAGCATAAAATATATGTAAACGCTCACAAAATGTTTACTATTCCCTACGCGCGTTCCTCTATTGCGATGCTTAATTCTTATGGCTTGCTGGCTGTCGCTGTCGGGGCTGGAGATACGAGTTCAAGTATTAAACTAAACTAATATATGTAACAACGCGGTATTTATAGGAACTGAGTCTCCACAGAGTATTTATCTCCATAACACGGTTTCTATGGAGCCGCTCACTCGATTAATTTTTACGCGGTACGGTAATCCACACAAATCAGTAAAGCAGCAGCAGTTTCCACACAATCGACGAGCCAGTATTAATTAATATTATTTATGTCTCTTACTTTCATATATGTACACTGTACGTGTACCCTTTATCACGCGCTTAACACCTTTATTATTACATATTATTGCGTTTCATAAACAACGGAATCAATAAAAGTACCTATCTTCCTCTCTCTAAACATTACTGTATCTCAATTGTCGACACAGAACTTGCGAGCGCTTGCTTATACTTTACTTATATTTACAATACTGGTTTCTTACCAGTAGCGTGTTGTTGCAATTTATTTAAATTAAAGTAAGTAATTTATTTTAGGTAACATCTAACGTTAAAATGAATACAATTGTTATAGTAAAAAACTGCAATGTGGTAATGCTGGGTGCAATGATCAAATTCAAGTTGCAAGGAACAGTTATAGGACAATAGATATGCATGCTTCCACACATTGTCTTGTGTCGGTTTCGTCAAAAAAAAAACCGACACAAGGCGGATAACTTTCAACGTTAGCGCAAATATTGGCGCTAAGACTATATTCTCAATCTACACATTGGACGATCGTTGCGGTCCCACCTATACCTAAATAGAATTGTTTACGATACAATCCGGAGACTCGAATAGGGATATTTAAAGTTAAAATATTAAAGTTTAAAGTAGATTTTCTTTTATACTAAAATTGAATTATAATAAATAAATTATGAAATGTTTTTACTCGTATTTTAAGGCATGTGGCTTATATTTTTTTTGATTATTAATAAAAAGTTGTTAAAGGTAAAATAAGGTAGTTATTACAGTACAAATATTTAATTATGAAGCTATTATCTTCCTACATTCAAATTCTTGTTGATACATCATTGATACAGCATTTTCTACGCAGTTAAATAAATCTATAATTTAATTCCTTGAGAGAACCAGCAATTAAAACGCTTACTTAACTTATACGAAAACCTATTTTCACATTGTTCTTAATTCTCTGTTGATAGTACACTCTCCAGTAGTATAGAATGTGCTCAACTGTTCTAGTCAACACTTAACGAACTTTTCTTCTATTTTCCTGTAATTCTAGACTTTTACTTTTACGTCTTTGTTTAGCTACAGCTAAGTGGCGATATAAGGTTCTGTTATCATCAGTACAGTGTACGAAGCTATTAGCCAATGACATAATAGATGGAAGTTGCGTTAGCAAGATAAATTGTTTATCACATTTATCCAAATCTATTAATCTGTTGTAATAATTATTTTTTATTTGTTGTATAATATACACAGCAGATTTTTTTGTACCAGACGTCGTCGTTTAAATATCTCTATAAAAGTATACTTTAAACCACTTATACCTAAAGGCCAAGAAGGAAAAAAATGAATGATATTACATTAAGAAACGTTTACTTAAATTGTAGTATCTATTTTGATAGCAACAAATATTTATCAATTATGTTAGCAAAATTGTCTTTGATTCATGGAGTATATTTCTAAAGTTTTTTCTACCCATCAAGTTTAGCTGCAATCTTTGCAAGTGCATATGTAGAAGGTTTCCAATTCCTTGTCAAGTCTTTTTCCAAAGAATTGGAAGAGTTGAAAAATTAAATTGAGCATTTCAAGAACGAAAGGTAGTCTGCGATGTGAATGTTTGTTGGCTGCAAACCAATAATGGCATACACGTTTTGTATATTCTAGTTGGATTATTTTGTGTCCAGATGATAATGAGCAACGTTTCACAAGAGTTAGTCATGATTAGAACCAGTATTTTGGTATAAAGTTGAACAAGTGTGAGCTTTGTAAATGATTTGTTGTTGGATCGATTACCCTTGTTGGATCGATTATGTCTGTTATACTAAGTGTTATACTGAGTAATACTAAGTATTAACAATAATGGAGTAACTTCTTTAGGACAGCGGGTGGTAAATAATAGAAACACACTGCATGAAATCTAAAGCAGAAATCTCGTTTAGGATTAATCATTCTTATATACATATATAAATCAGTCTTATAAATACAGTTGTTGTAAATAATAAATAAATGATTTATGCATGTACTGCAAAAATGACTTAGCATTTAACTAAATTGACCTTTAAAACATCCATGCATTTTAATAGATATTGCTGACACTTTAGTGTGTCGTTTGTCACCGACAAAGTTCATCTTTGCATACAAAGTTCTTAAAGATGAACTTTGTATGCAAAATACAATCTGATATTTATGTTAGTTTGTAATACCTTATTTTGATTATTACTTATGAAATTTTATAAGATTTGAGCGTAATAGAAGTGTGTTGCGTTATCAAATATTTCACTTGCTATAATTTTTGCAAGATGTTCCTTTTTAAACTTGTCAATTATATTTTCGCAGAGGATTTCTTTGTTAATTGATACCGAGGGTTTTGTTATTAATGGGACATATAATATGCTTAATGCAATAACATTTAACAATATAAAATCATGTAATAATATAAATATGAAATATTAAAATGTTACTTTAAACGCAATGCGTTTACTACGAAATATATTCAGATACTTTCTGGCATTATCACGGAGTATATAAGCACCGTGGTAATTATTCTCCAGATAACCCAACTGAAAGCAAATAATAAGTAACATACAATATTAAGCGATATCTGGGAGTATGGGATCCGTAGCTTTCATCCTCCAGATATCCCCTGCTAGTTTAATGAATCAATAAAAACAATTAAGTTGAACTATGTGAGGACCTAGGAATTTCAGAATGATTTATCATGAACAGTCAACAATTTAAATGAATATCGATCCGAATATCGATCCGTTACAAAAAATTAATAATATATGAATAAAAATTTATTGGAGTCTACAGATTTAATAAACCTATATTCTCCAGACAGTTACCCTGTTTAAAATGTTAAACAAAAGTACTCACTATTATAACTCACCGCTAATATCAATATGACCGGTATTTAAAGACTCAGATCAATTTACTGGGTTCTTTTGTACATTCTGAATAATTGTGGCTGATAAATTTTAATAGTTTGTTACATACGCTTTGAATATTTTTTCACTTTGATTCATGAAAATTTTTGATTTTGAAATTTGGGTGCTTCTTAGCCTAAAAAACTAATTTTGAAACGTATTTGTGAATTTTATTTTTGTGTAGTGAATTTTTTACTTGGTTTTAGATCCTAGATGACGGAATTTTGCCATTTTTATTTTTCCAATGATTCAATATTTAAATTAAAATGCTGAAATTTGGCACACAATATGAAGCGGGGCAATAGAGAACAGCGTAATCACTTTTTATGCTTAAAATCAGAATAAATAGAATTGTGTTACTTCTATTATAAAATATATAACCATTGATTTATTTTGATAGGTACGCAATACCATTCAGGCGCTGTAATGCCGATATCAATAAATTAAAATAATTAAAAACAATCAGTGTCCAACATTGTTTAAGTGTAGTGCTGGCTCCATTCAAAAATAAGTACTTGATAAGACAAATTTTCATTTCAGCCGACTAGTGGCTTAGGTAGTAGAGTCGTGGTTTTATCAAAATATTACGACAATGATGCTCCTAATCAAGAATATGCTGGTGATCGCTTATGATAGTGTGTAAAATGGTCCATTCATCTTGAACTAGCCACCTTTTTAAGACATTTGTTGTAATTCAATTGTGATGTTAACTTCCTTGTTGTTATTATATGCGTATTAAATTAAAACCGTTCGGTTGTATCTCGAACCTATTAGGGATATAACATTCAAACAAACTTTGTTGTATAGTTTCAAGCTCTTTCGGTTTTACTTGAATTTGGTCCATGTTTTATTTTTGGTCTATGTTCTGAAAAACGTTTCTTGTTTCTCTATATTTTGTTTATAAGTTCCAAATTTTCATAAAAAGTCCATGCAGGGTTTCTGCGTATTTGAGCTTCTGAGTATATGCTAACGTGTCCAAACATAATCTTATCTGTTTTGTATCATTATATTTCATTAACGTTTTGGGAATCCTTTAATCAAGAAGAACATAAACCGAAATACATTAATATATTTCATAGAATCATATTTCGCCAGTGTACATCATAAAGATAGTCGCAAAAGGCGACGGCCTATATTCTTCATTTTATATGATTTGAGTGTCTCTCGCATGTACGAAGTCTGTCACAAAAAGTCACGGACTATGTTTAGCTGCCTTATTATATGATTGAACTGGAATCCCCGTATTTTTTAGTCGGGTTAGCTCCATACAAATAATATTTCTATCTATATTTCTCTTTAAGGTATTCTGTACTACAGACTCCCTTGCTCCATACATTAACTTATTTCATCACATTTAATAAGAGAGCTTATGTTATAGTCTTTTAGTGGGTTTAGCTGTCTATTATAACTGGATTGATATCACTATTTTTTACTGGTATTCATTACAACTTCAATTGTTTTGCCATGAAACGATGCTGATTCCTATCAACTGCTATCTGTTTTCATTCCACCTGCGGATGTTTCCATATTGTTTGTATCTGCTTTGTCTATTGTATGTGCTGTTTTCTATCAACTGATACCTTTTTTTATTCCACCTGAAGGTGTTTCCTATCAGATGAGCTTGAATCTATTTGAATTATTATATGAGCTATTTAATATTAATTAAATCTATCTCCCTCTCTGCAGCACTGCATTTCCCATTATACTACTGTATTGTACTCCTAATAAAGAAGATACTGATGATCGCTTATAATAATAAATGAAATCGTCAATTCATCCTGATGTAACCGCTTTTTTAAGACAATTCTTGTATTTACATTGTGATAACTTTCTTTTTGGTATGACATACGTTTTAAATTAAAACCTTCCAATGGTATCTCAAACACTATTAGAGATATAACATTCAAACAAACTTTGTTGTATAGTTTCAAGCTCTTTCAATTTTACTTGAATGGTTTTTTTTTTTTTTTTGGTCCATGTTATCAAAAACCGTTGCCAGTTTATTGTTTTTAATTTTCTGTAACAAAGGATATTAGCAAGCCATACAGAATGTTTGAAGAGTCAATTTCTTTTCGGAGTAATCAGACCCGTAAAGAAAATTGCATTATTTTAAATAATTTATATGAAAGTTAGAGAAAAAAACAAAAGATGGGAATCTATCACGCAAAGTAGTAAGAGTGTAAGTCCAGGTTTCACAATTTGGATTTTGGACGCAATTATATAATATACTAATTTCAAATTTACCGTTCGCCGCCATCTTGGATTCCGCGCGTACGCAGTTGAGTGAGGAAGTGAGGGTCTAGGACCCGTGAATTTACACTACTTTCGTAAACCTCACAGAAACAACTACTGCGGATGGTTTTAGGAAAATTCCTCGAAAACAATTGCTCGAATACAATTGCTCGAAAATATTTGCTTGGAAAACAATTTCTCGAATTAACAATTAATCGAATTGACATTTACTCGAATTTGCGTTACAGTAAAATTTATTTGTAATAGAAATAAACCATAATATATAATTAGTTATGACATATAAACAGTATATATATATATATATATATATATATATATATATCTGTTTATATGTCATATAAACAGAGGCTCATCGTTTTAGGAACGCCAATTAAAATGTTTTACACATAATTCATACTATGTAAGTATGACTTAATAAGCAGTTCTGACCGAGTTATGGAAAGCTATAAAATGTACTTAATCAATCAGTGTTTTGGAATTATATACCCTTACTACTTTTCATAAAATATATAACACCACAGAGCATCGATTTCAGCAATATGAGTAATTGAACACACTATGAAAATTATACGTTTAAGAAGTTTATTTCGAAAACTTTTCAATGAAATTTTTATTTAATATGATAGTCCTCATTATTCTCTAAAACAATATTTCTAAATATATAGCTCCTAATAATATGTTAAAGTTTCTCTATGGTAATCGAGATTAACACGTTTAACCACTATAAAAACATTTAATACGAGGGACGTTGTTAAAATTTCGGGATGTGGCAACACTGTACTTCAGATTAACCTATAAAGCATCATGAAGTATGATCTGTTAGTTGTCAAACAAAAGTGACAGATTGTAAATATATTAAACGTTTCATTACTGCAAATTTTCAACATTATTTTGAATTCAATAAAAATGGATTTAAACAAAGAATATTTGCGAGCAATGATTTTATTTTATTTTCGTTTAAAAAAGTGAAAAGGAGTGCATCGAAGATTTGAAAATTGCCTTTGGTGAAGAGGCGCCTTCAAGGACAACTGTCTTTCGATGGTACCAAGAGTTTAAATTTGACCGCAGTTATATTAGTGATGAATTTCGTGA
>WYDF02070198.1:0-11474 GCA_009867245.2 Adranes taylori
GCTTCAATGAACAGCGGAATACCCTGGAAACTGCCCTCAAACAGAATGTCAGACCAGAGAATGTAGTGAAAACGATGTGTGTGTCTGTGTGTATGTATGTGTGTGTGTGTGTGTGTGTGTGTGTGTGTGTGTGTGTGTGTGGTTGTAGGCGTGTGTCTCTGAACATGATAGTTTATAAACGGTTGCAGTTGCAATCAAAATTTTGCATATGGCTTTAGAGTTAGAGAACTCTTTTTTAGCGACTTCAGATCACGGATTGTCTTCTAAAGTATATTCAACTGAGGTGTTTTATATGTTTTGAGAATCACTGAATAAGATTATATGGAAAGTATGTTTTTGGTAACTTTCCTCATCATCCATATGCATTTTGTGTAAAATTGAACAGTCGGATGTCACGTTATTTTATACAATGGCTTTGCAATATTCGCTCATTTCAACTAAACTTTACACCTTTATTTTCAGTTCCAAAATATGTAGTGGCGCATACTAAATCTCAACACACTCTGCTAATGGGAAGTAATTTAAAGATATTGGGAAACTTAAAAATTTCGTAACCGAAGTACCTCAAAGCAAAGATAGATTGATTTCAGTTTTGACGTCCATATATGGGCCAACCCTCTCAACATTTATGAACATTTTGTGCAAAATTTGTCAACCGGAAATAACATACTACACAGGATGGCTTCAGGATGAACGAATGAATAAGAAATTCATTCCTATGATAAGGAATGAAGTTTTACATTCATTCCTTATCTCCTTATACCTTTATAGTCACTTAGTTGGAGTCGTAATATAATAAATCGGATGAAGAGTTCCTCTTTGGAAAAACGAAGGAACTGAAGGAACTCTTTTGAAAAAAGGGATACTCTGCATGAATAAGGATTCGCTTCATATTTGAAAAAAGCGTAACTGTCCTATTTCATGATTATAGGAGAGTTAATAGAAGAGCCTTAATTCATAAGTCGGTACTGATTTCCCTTGCCTCATATGAGTTACGTCTTTTGAAGTCTCATAAATAAAAAACAGTTGTCCCTCGTTTTCATTTTAAACACATCACTACACCCCACACGTTTCGATGTAGCATGCTGGCGAGTTTTTATGGCGCAAGCTGAATAATTGACTAACTTTTTTTACATAGGAAGTGGAGAAACCTTCAAAAGGCGAAGGATGCCCGAGCATCCAACAGTGTTGGACTTCTACCGCAGTAAAACTCCATTCCTTGTTGGGATTATATATATATATGTATATATATATATATATATATATATATATATAGTTTAGGAAATCCTCGAGAGTTTGTTTGAAGGAGACTTTAGGATTTATCATCGTCTTCAGTCTGGAACTGGTATTGAGTGGAATATTTTTAGAAATTATGGTAAGGTGATAGCTTGCAGATAAGATATACGCTATAGTATTCGCTTTACAGCCAAGGGAACCTGCAAAAACTTGGCCATAGCATGGTCTGATGAGAGAGTTTGGTTTAGTGGAATTGACAAGCATGAGCCGTAGATTCTTAAACTGAACCTGATATTAAAAATAAATTATGGGAAAATCTACACCCTTTAATTTTTTTATAGTATTATCTGATTTTAATTTATGTACTTACCATAAACATTTTCAGCGAAGCCCTCTGGATAAATTTCATTTAGACGGACCGGCTTTCCTAATTTCTTTGCTAAATTTTCTTCTAATATATAACAACTAGTATGTAATTTCGCTAATGCTTTTAACGTTATTCTTATATAACTCATTTCTGGTGGTAGGCGAATATCGGATATGTTATATCCTTTAATAGACATATCTTTAAAAACTAGCATACTATTATATGAGAGATAAAAATGTGGTATTATTTCATTCAATAATGTTATCTTATTTTCTAATAATGTCGGACAGATTTTTGAATAAAATTCAGTTTCTTTAAAAAAACCTAGATTTTTATGATAGCTATTATCTTCATTATTGAAAAGTTTAATAACGAAATTAATACGCTTTATTTTGCCTCCATAACTAACTTCTGTTTTCAAAATATATTTATCTCCAAAAGTTTTGTATTTATCAATAAGTTGTGTGTAATTATAATCAAGTAAATTATAATCTGTTGTGTCCAAGACTTTATTTAAAAACAGAAAACAAGCTTCTTTACTAATAATATCGTTCATATAAGCATCGATATACTCTTCAAATTTAAAACTAATATCCCTTTCATAAACTTTGTTTTTTGCTATATTTTTTCTAATAAAATCTCCTCTAGCTGGAGTCTTGATAATTTGCTCTATTTCCTTACTATTTTGGAACAGCGCACTCAAAGTCTCTTTCCCGACATCTGTAATATGTCTATAAAACAATCGAATCAATTTTGCGAGAGGTAAATATAATTTACAGGTTTCTCTAAATTTCTCAGGTTTCTCAGCACTGTATTTATATCAATACTGAAGTCTTTTAAATTATTACTAAAGCAGTTATAATAATATTCAAGGAATTCTTGAATATTATCTTTGAAAACTTCTGGTGTCGTAGAATGAACGATTAAAAATGTCACATCATGAGCTTGTGGAGCATACCTTATTACCTGAAAATCTATCAGTACTGCTTGTAAAGGCTGTTGCTTTGAATCATATTTAATTAAAAGATTATTAGACCATAAATTGCCGTGCGATAGCACATTTCTGTACTTATTAGGTTTAGTAAGAATATCAAACATCTTTTCATATGATTCGTCATTTGTTTTATGAACTTTAGAATTTCCTTTAAATTTAGGAAGCCATATATAGCATATTTGTTTGTTTCATTAAAAAGCAGTTCTTTAAAAATGTGACTGAAGTCATCTGTTAGACGATAAGTATTTTCAGATTTTTGACTTTTAAACTCTTCAAAAATGATTGACGTTGCATGAAATTTGGCTAAAGTTTTTACTGTTACCATTACTTCTTCTCTATTGATATGTATATTGCTAGGTCTATAGCCCACTTGTTCTAAGTTATTAAATTCTAATATTTTTCCAGAATTATAATATAATTTAGGCATTATTTCTATATCAATTTTAAGCCTTAGTTCCTTAATATTCATAAAAAATTTGTACACAAATAATTCCTTGTCATATACCAAATTTAGATCATCAAATTTAGATCATCAAAACAAATTGATAATGTATTTCTCGTTAGAATTTTCACAAAACATTGTAAATTTTCTGCGCGGTTGTAAACTTTTTTCTCACCATCTTGTAATTAAATCATGATATTTAATTGGAAATGTTCTGACACGTGGCCTTTGATTTCTTTAAATTTGTCCAAAGAAAATGATTCTATTTCAACATGCTTGGTTCCAAAATAATATTTTGCAATAGTTTCGCATATTCTTCTGCTTTAATAAGTGAGATCTACACTATTTTTACAAATTCTAATGCTAAATATTTTATATATAACATCGGTGATAATATTATGAATAAATATTTCCAGACTGAATATAAATGGCAACAATAGATTTACAATAATATGCATTTGTAATATAAAGCAAATATGCAAAAAATGTATATTTAATATAGATAAAGAAACTTACTTTTGTAAGTTCTAAATCGTATTCATTTTTTATCATTTTTTTAAATTTAAATGAAGTAATCAACTAAATACAATCGTTTTACAAGTCATTGTTTTTTTTTATAAATTATTATATGTTTCGTAATACTCAAATTTACATCAGTTATTCCCAAAATGTTATAATAAAGAGTACTTCCTTGTTTTTACATTTATATATTCACGATCTGTTTCGGCTTTTAGCCATCATCAGATGAAACTACGAAAATATTACTATAATTTACGTATTACAGGTACTAAAATACAAATGAAATATAAAATAATGGTATATCAGTGTTTATTAGGTTATGTTTATATCTGTAATCTATTGCTTAATTCGTTAATTTTTGTCGTTACTGTGTTGCGTTTTGTTGGTCTGTATTTTTTGTTTCATTTATTATGTGAGATTATTATTGTACTTACTATAAATAAATTATGAAATATTGCACGTTTTTCTGCACATTGTATGTTTCTTATTCAGTTGAGTTTATGTTAGATGCAATGAACACAGAATAGGTAAGGCAGCAACATATAAACTAATAAATGAACTCAGAGCTGCCATATTGGGACACTGTTTTGTCAACTGTTGCTTCTATGTTATTTGTTGCATATATTTGATTGTTTAAATAGTGCTAATTAATTAAACTTTATTTTAAAGCAAAATTGCTGTTAATTAAAAAAAAAATGGTGACTGTGTTGCTTATGGATGCAACACAGTCACCACTGTGTTGTGTTGCTGTGTTGCTTATGGACCAATGATGCAAATAAAGAACAAAACATGTCTTTTCACAGGTAAATTATTGTATTTCTGTTAAAGACAACAAAGTTTTACTTTTCATTTATTATAAAAACTTCATGGTTTACTAATACATTATTTTAGGTTTCCAAAAAAAAAATGGATTATTGCAGTACGTCCCTTGGAACCTATCCGATCGCTCGTATTTGTGTTCACAATACTTTAAGGTATACATTTTGTACAATATTTATTTTATCTTACCAAAATTAATTTTAATTTTCTTTTAACAACATTTTGATATATTTCTAGTGATTATTATTATACTTTAATTTCAATAAATATTGTTAGTTTTAATGGATTTTTATTCAAAAAAGTATTCAAATAAATTTTTCTATAACAAAACTTATACATATACTTTATTAAATTATATCTTAAATTAAAATGTTAATTTAAGAAATTTTGTAGTTTCCTTTTGGTTTGGAAATTCTACAAAACACCGGGTTCGGGTAAGATTAGCAGTGATGTAGTAGTGTACCAAGATGGCGGCGGCCGCCTTCACTAACTGCTATACTATATCAATGGCACCGCTCCGTCTGTTATATTCTGTGTTCGTTGGTTAGATGTCGCGTGTTGTTGTAATGAGTTCTATTCGTTTGTTGTTATCGGTATCTTTAGGTGTATTTAAATATGGGTGTATACGGTAGTCCGGTTTGCTCGTTTATGAATATTTTTGTTTTGTCATTTTTTACTTTTTCTATTTTAAGGGCTTCTAGTAATATGAGTTTGTTTCCTTTCTTTGCTTAGTGTAGTAGTTTTAATTTGTCTATTGTACATTTGTGGTTCTGTTCGAATAGATGTAGTCCTACGTTTGATGTCGTTTTGTTATTTATGTATTCTCTGAATCTAGTCTTTATTACTCGTCCTGTTTCACCTATATTCTTTTCATTGCAGTTATTACATTCTATAGTGAAAACTCCACTTTTTTCGTGAAGGTTTCTTTGCTGGGGCTTTTGCGTTGCTTAAGTATGTTAGTATTTTGGTTTTTGTTTCGTTTGCGCAAGTTATTCTGTATTTGTTCAATAGTTTTTGAACATTGTGGTTTATCGGGCCTTGATATGTAAATTTTCTGTACGTGGTATGTATATTTTGTTTTTCTTTGGTTTTTGTGTTAATTTTGTTTATTGTGTTAAATTTCTTTATTAAATAGGAACAACAGAAAATACAGACCTGAAAATTTTGTTGATTGTTTTATTGGTGTATCCGTCGGCTTTAGCTATGGTTTCTATTTCTCTGTTTTTTGTGTTAAGTGGTATGTTTTTTCTTCAATTTATATATGTTCTATCGCATGTTGGTATCGCATGAGCTCTTTTTTCTGTAAATGACATATTCTATTGCATTATGGTTATTAATATTTATTGTGACGTCTAAAAAGTTTGAGTTTTGTTTGTGGGTAATTCGGTTGTAAATTTTAATTTTTTGTGTATGTTGTTAATCTGTTCGTAAAGTGTTTTTAGTTCTTGGGCTGTGCCATTCCATAGATATATTTCTTCGTCCATGTATCTTTTCCATATTATTATGTTTTTGCTAGTGCCATGTTGTGCATTGTTTCTTCTATTGTATCTAAGTATATCTTGGCTATTGTTCCTGATATTGCTGAGCCCATTGGTAGTCCGTCTTCCATTTTATAGTATTGGTGATTGAATTTACAGAAGTTTTTTTCTGTGCGTAGTCTCAGTAGTTTCATTATATTGTCTTGGTCTGTTTTGTCTCCTAGTCTTTTGCTATTATATTTTTTGTGTTCAGATCAGTTTATTTTCAGTTGTGTATTTTCTGTTGTTGCTATTTAATAAACAAAATTAACACAAAAACCAAAGAAAAACAAATCGTATAAATACCACGTACAGAAAATTTACATATCAAGGTCCGATAAACCACAAAGTACAAAAACCATTGAACAAATACAGAATAACTAACGTAATACTAAAACATACATAGGGATATCAGCAATTTTGACTTCAGAGAGACATATCTATTACAATCCTGCATTATGGACTATCGCGAAAAAGTTTTTGACACTTTTTCCATCTTCTTTCCTTGTGGAGATGGGGTTTCAAGGTATATGCGATAAAATCCTAATCCATCATATCAGGTTTTCTGTCAGAATTAAACTAATGAAGCAAAATGTTGGACGGCGCAAATTTTCTTAGTTTTTCAATTTGTCATAGACTAACTACCAGGATGATGATGTGTCAACCTACGTTCAACATTTAAATATGCTTAACACAGTTTTGACTATGAAAATAACTCAGTAGATTATTGATCCATACGGTGACATTAAAGAAACGGATGTGATATTATAAGAAGAACTGATCGGAATAAGCACTAACGAAGAATTATGGTACAGTTCAGAAAGGGATATGAGGAATTTTGATATTTTTAATACTTTTTTCATCTTCATATCTTGTGGAAAGAGGATTCAGCGCGGTTGCAATTTTGTTACAATTTTACAATTTGGTTTTGCGGTTGCAATTTTGTTACAAAAAGAGAAATTAATTAGAAATCACCGATCTAGGAGATTTAAGGTTAAACCTAACTAAATTGAAGCGAAATTTTGAAATTTTCAGTCTCAGACTGGTTCTTCATCACTTATAAAAAACTGTACATACCAGAAAGCCTAGATATACGAATATGCCGGACGGATTTTGGTTAACGACAACATGCACGGAAATGACTAATTATTTTTGGAACTTGGAATATTCAAAGCTCTCGAAATAAAGCTCAAAGCTCTCGAAATTAACGATCTAAAAACTGATGTCATGATACTGACAGAAACAAAACGTAAGGAGCCGGCTCGAAAATGGTTGAAGAATACGTACTTTTATATAGTGATGTCTGAAAAGAAAGTCGATCTAAACCTGGGGTTTCAATAGTAATTCATAGGAAATGGAAAAACAAGATTACCGTTGAGAATCAGTGTCTGAACACATAATAAAAGCCAATTCCGATGATGAACTTCCGATGATGAACTTACAACAGCGAAGGATGACTTTTTCGAGAAACTGAACGGAGTGATTTCTGAAATTGGGAACACTAGAGAAAACATACTGCAAGGTGATATAGTCGCACCGGACAAAAGGTGGATGATGTGGTAATGGGTCCATTAGGGGAGTGAGTCATAAACGATAATGGCATACGTGTAATTAGCTTTGGATTAGAAATGGTTTTTATAAACACAAGAATATCCACAAATATACCTGGGAACAACAAACCAGACAGTTAAAATCAATTATACACTATTTAATAGTAGAGCAGACACGATGTAGAAGTTAAAAGAGGCGCTGTGTCTGGTTCAGACCACTACTTATTAAAACCAAAAACATCTTTGAAGGGGGCAAGTGACTGCAAAAAATCTTTGAAAACTCGAGAAGTTCTCGCTACCAATACCATCCTATATCCCAAATATAATCTGGATAGGCTAATGGATGACAGCAGCAAATACCAATAACTCAGAACATCTGAGCTTTCGGGATGTATACAAGAATATCAGTGATATGTGTAAGTACTTGGTGTAAAACAACAATACAAATATAAGAAAATATGGTGAACAGAAGACGTTGAAAAAAATGATAAAACGTAAAAAAAATGGTTGAACTTGAAATCAATAGATGATAAAATGGCACATAATAACACAAACGCGAAACCCGTCAACAACGAAATATAGGACAAAAATGCCGAGAAAAAGAAAATTACATTGGTGGAAGGAAATGTTAAGAAGCATGGAAATTCATTAAGACTATGAGAACAGCTATTCTTCCTCCAAGGTTGCTGTATCTCTTCGACTTTGTTTAAATTATGCATAAAGTAGTGGAAACGTAAATGTTCAGGTGTGAGGGTAAGATTAGTACCATTTACAGCTTACAGTCTACGGATGACTGAGCAATGCTGGTAGGAGATAATGAGGATCTTGAATAGATGATCAGAAAATTAAAGGAAACGACATAAGACACCATATTACCCAGACAAGGAAGATTTTGGCTGAATGGTTATAACTTGTGGAGTAACAACCGTAATAAAAGCAGCCACCTTTATATGGGCCAGAAACCTGGCGGCTAATGGAAAGAAAAATGTAATTGAAGCTACCGAGATGGGATGCTCTTAGACGGTCCTAAAGAATATCACGACTCGAAAGAATGAAACTCAAAACAAAAAAAAATAGCATGTGGTCAACGAGACAAAAAAATTTGGGGACTTCTGATTTAAATCAATTTACACATGTTGAATCACTTGCCATATTACTACTCGCTACCTGTTTCGGAATAAGGATTCCATTTTCAAACGGCCTTGTTGTGTCTATGGTGTGGTTTGTTCTTTAAAATAGATTTTACGTAGGGGTAATTTATTGGCAAATTGTATAATATGACTTGGTTTATTCTGCTTCCTTCAGCAAAGAACTACAACTATAAGATAACAACACAATTTAGCAAACAAAATCGAAGGGCCTTTATGTAGCCTATACAATAAAGTTTATTCAAATGTCCTACCATTTATCGTTCCTGAAATATTTCAAAAAGTTTGTTTAGCTTCAAACGTGGCAACACCGCTTCCTATACAATTTGGCAACAAGGGCCTTTTTTATTCGAGGCATAATACAAGGTACTATATGTTTGCAATACTTCTCCTAATCTCCTAGTTTGAATAGGAAATTTCTGAACAAAAAGAATGGCTTCTGTCCGCCATATTGGATTTATAAAAAAAAAAAAAATGCGTTCGACGTGCTCATACTCTACACCTGTCTACCAAATTTCATTCAGATCGGTTCCATAGGGTAGGAGAAATTCTTGAACATACAAACGTACGTGCGTACATACAGACACCGAAAAATCGAATTTTCTTTTATATTTTTGAGCAAGAACAATTTATTTTTTCTAAAATTTTTTATATGAAAAATTGTTCCTTATGACCTAGAGGTATTACATACCTATATGGTATATGAAAGATAAAAATGATCGAGAAGACGTTAGGCTCGATTGTCGTGCTTGACATGTTGGGCTGCATTTCGGATCCAACAAGTCAGCATATGTAGTTTGATAACCTTTTTTCGAGTCGGAATCTGCTGATTCATTTACAATCATCGGGGTTTCATGCCACTGGAATTTTGCGAGAGAATATGTCAGCTTCATGCCCTATAAAAGATTATAAATCCTTAGGGAAGTAAGAACGGGGATCATTTGATTATCGGTTTGATACAAATGCCGAAATTCTGATAGTGAAATGCTACTGATATAAGTGTATTACAGTAGCTTCAAATTTTGATAACATAGAGCCTCTTCGTCAAGCCAGTAGATGGGACAGAAAAGCAAAGGAAAAGAGACATATTCCACAACCTCGCGTAATCAAAAAATATAATTTATACATGGGTGGGGTGGACCAACATAATTGGTTATTTGGTAAATATGCCATCCATCTAAGAGCAAAGACATTATACCGGCCTTTGTTCATTAGAATAATTGAATTCATGGTTGGTTTATAAATCAGTACTGATATCAGACATAAGTTTGAAAGATATCCGAAGAAATGTAGCTGTGTCATATATGAAACTCAATCAAAAACTATCCCTTGGAAGGCCCCGAACATCGTCATCCAAACTCTTCGCATGAAATGTGATAAACAAAGGCTCTGCCAGGGAGAATATTGTTAATCAAAGCTGATTACATTTTGTGGAAAATGTGACGCTGTTTTATGTCTTATCATACAAAACAAAAGTGTAATTATATCTTTTAATATATTGTTATTTTATTTGAAATCGAATTGTCACTTTGTTACCGAAAATTCTTATTTTGATACTCCTAACGCCCAGCGTCCTATTTATAGGACAGGCCATATTTAAATTATTTAAACAAAGAATTGTTTTCAATGTTTGTAATGTTCAATTCATCTCTACCAATCGACTTATAAACCAAAAGATTTAGATTTTGAAAAAATAGAAATTTGGGCGATAATGGATTAATACTTCTGATTGTGCATCATATAATATATGGGTTAGCGGAACCGTCTACGAATAAATTACCAATATGGCTACAGCCGTCAACATAGGTTGGAGAAATATCGACCAATGCATCAACAACAAAAATTTGACATTTAGACATCTACAACCTACGAAATTTAAAACTTCCGCGTTTTACCTGATTATGCCTCATACAATATTAATACTTCTGATTTTCAGATTGTAATATATGGGTTAGCGTAGCTGTCCACGCTTTTATAAGACTGAAATAAACTAAACAAATTTTATTGGCCGAAAATGGTCTTGTAAATAGCCGAAAATAATTGAAGGCTAGGTTCAAAAAATTAGAAAAATCATAATTGATATTTTAAATCTTCGGAAAATAGATATTAGAAAATAATGAATAACTTTTATATTAAATCCTTTTTGTAAAATTGCAGAATTTCCTCATCCCTAATTTCTCATTTTCTTATCCGTAATATCCTTACCTAATTTTTTTATCAAAATAATGTCATAACATTTTATAGTACGTTAGTTTTATTATCATAGAAAAAAATCATTTCGCTTGTGTTCACATGAATATAATTTTTTAATACTCAATCATAACCTCAATATTTCTAATTAATTTTAAGTGAACTAAGACATCAGCAATCATATTAATTAGTCTATAGATTGGAAACGTATTCCAAGTAATTGGTGTATAAGAGTCAACAACGCTAGTAACTGATGATAAAATAGAATTAAAACTTACAACATATTTGTTTTTTAATTAATGCACACTACTTACGAGCTTCTCATATGTTTAAAATTTTAATTCGATAATTAAATCATTTTCATATGAGCTAATTAAAATTATGATAAAACATTAATTTTACTAATGTAATGTTAGCAACTAATTAATTACAAAGTGTTCATACTACAAATGTTGCAAAATGTTCACATATAAATGAAAGAAGGTTTCATTAGGAATAATTTGCCACAAAGAGAATTTGTTTTCTTTGTGTTAAATGTGAAAGAATTTAGTCTTTTTTTCTCAAAAGCTACCAAACTATCTCCGCTTGATTGAGACCAGATAGTAAAATAAGGGTGTTTTAATTGTCCCAATAATTTTAAAATCAAGATAAGTGGCATCAGTAGATATATATATATATATATATATATATAT
>WYDF02070209.1:0-11473 GCA_009867245.2 Adranes taylori
GTTATTTACAATGTGTTATAGGTTAATTTGAAATATTTCCTAAACTACATCTGTCTGTCGCTTTCTGTTCTACAATTAAGTTTGGTAGTCTTCAAAAATTAGAATAAAATTGTAGAAACAGATTGCGACAATCGGATGTAATTTAGGAAATATTTCAAATTAACCTAAAAACACATTGTAAATGACAGTTTGCTCACATGTAACATATATAGAGTTTTCAATCAGACAATATTTGTCCGATGATAGGTTCAGAACGGAGTTAATGTGTATTCACTTGTACAATGTGTATGTACAGTGAATATACATTTAACGATAACAATCACCTTTGTACTTTGTAACATAACATGTTACCCTGAATAATTTAATTTAAGAAAATATATAAGTTGCAACACCACGGCACTGGTAAGAACCCAGTTTATAAGATAAAACCATAAATACAGTTAAAATATATTACGCATTCGAGACCGATTTCATTATTGATTTCGGTATCTATGTTGACGTACGCATTAGCTGTGTGATAAAAGACACACACCATCCGCGTGATAATAGGAACACGTATAGCGTTAATAGATAAGAGTAGGAGATTGATATATACGTAGTGCCTCGTTGTTATGTGGAAACTGCTGTTGCTTCACTGAAATAAGCGGAGACCGTATCAGGATAATAATTAACGAGTGAGTGGCTACACAGAGAACCATAAGTACAGAACAAAAATTGTGTAGCGGCTCAAGCCTATAAATACTGCCGCCCATTTGTATAGTTAGTTCAATTTACGAACTCGTAGCTCCAGCAGAACACTAGCACCGCAACAAAGCTACATTCGCCGATTTAAGCAAGCGTTCGCTGCCCGCGAGACCACAAAATCCTGAGCAACTCGCGTACTCATAGCTACTCGTGTTCTTAGTAAGTCACTGGATCGGAGGAACAACAAGATCAGTTCCAGCATGCGGTCTCACGTTAAACTGACCTGGCGCCCGAGAATCACGTTTCCGGAGGATAGTAAACTGTGAAGTAATAAGATTTTTGTAGGCGCCACATGTGACAATTGCTAGATTCACCATTAGCAGCGTCGCGACTGGGAGTCTGTCGCAAGTGTTTCAGAGAACTTTACAGCTAGGTGGATATACCAGTTCTAAATAGATCAAGTCTGATTTATTTAATATGTAGTAAAACTTCTGAGTTCCAGTTTATAAAATATTAGGTGGCAAAGCTGTGCCCAACTTTTTATAGACCATTGTATTAATTTATACTTATATAGAACAAAATGCTCGTATGCATTTCCTTATAAAAATATAGCATCAAAAACTTAAGCATGCCATTGTGCAAATTACACTTCTGGAATAAAATTGGAGTTCTTAGTTCTAATGTATATAGAGGCTTCATCTACTTTGAGATGGTATTAGTAGCACATGGTGTCAGAAGGTTAGCGATCTGACTTATTAATAAGCTTAAGAAAATGTTGGAAAAGCTAATACTTTATAGTTCAGACGATTGAAATTAGTATTAGCGTTAAGGTAAAGGCATCTAGCGCACAATATGAATTCAAATAAGGCAAATCTACTAATGATAGCGTAAGTATTGTAGTGGACATGGGTATAAAAGCAAACTGAAGCATTTGATGCATCAACAAGTTAGCGTACTGATTCTACTGAACGTCAGATATGCGTTGGGTACTCCACGATCGAACAATGTAGTGGAAATACGAAATTAATATGTTGGTGCGAGGAAAAAATCCATACACGTAATGCGATGGGAAGAATTTTGGCTATATTGTTTTTGTGTATTTAACCACCATTATTGCGTCATCGATTTGATTTATTCATTTATTCTTTTATAACTGACATTTAATTAAGAATATATATTTCTTTATCCGTTTATATTGTTTGGAAGAACAATAGACAGTTTGTCATTAATGCTGTTTCACTCATTAACATTAAGTTTATTACAGCTGCACACAAGAACACGAATCTTGGACATCTCGCAAGACACGCAGCTACCTGTGCCCTCAGTAGACCACTGAGGACCGGAGAAACAAGAAGATAGGTTCCAGCGTGTGGGGTCACGTTAAACTGACCTGGCGCCCGACCTAATATTTCCTAGGTCTGTTCTGTGGCAAGTCGCTAGGACTCCCATTAGCTGTGTCGCGAGTGGGAGTCTATCACAATTTAATTCCCGATAGGTTTAAATCAATTTCCGTAAGTCTAGATATCTCTTTCCGTCTGAGTACATACCCTCACGTCACTCCCCTTAAAATGAGACGTAACAATATTAACAAAATAAGGACATTACTGCAATAGAGGAAATTCACTATAGAACTATACTTAATAAATGACCCGAACAGACGAGAAGCTTGATGTATTATGTAGCACATGTTTTCACCGGTCAAACGAGCTTTGGTGTCTATTTTTGAAGTTATGCGTGAGTCGGAATACATTTAAGAGCAGGAGAAGGAGCGTTTAGTGTGTTTGCTGACAAGTGAATTCCAGGCTATCACTAACAACTGATGTGATAGCCTGATGTGAAAGGACGCTCGTAAGTAAGTTCAAATCTCTGGCAAAGAAAGTAAGCATATGAAAGATGGGGTGGCGATCCATTTTGATCTAATTTAAATTTCAATGAGTTACTGCAATATATCCTATTAGTTCGTGCAGTACTCTAAATCAATTAATTTAATTAATTTTTATTAAATTAAATATGTAAATAATTAAAGAATATTGGTAAATTAAAGCAGTCCTACTTTTAAGTTAAATTCTTAATTAATTATTCAAGTTTAATTAATTCTTTAATTCAAATTTAATTAATTGTTCGAATATTGTTTCCAAGCTGCCACAATTGCGATAGATTTTTTAATTTACATCTCCCATTTATTTACCTGCATAACTCAAAATTTAAAATTTACTGCAAAAATTTAGTGAAACGGCAAAGAACAAAGTGTTTCGATAACAAAGAAATATTATGTACAATATACAAACAAAAAAAAATTAAATAAAAAACAAGAAGTATCCACAGTAGCAGGAAAAAGACAACTGCACCGACGTCCAAATTACAGTAATACGTCTACTAAGTCATGCAAGCAAAACGAAAACAAATGAGGTTCAATTTGCAGAAAATTTATATTATTTCTGTATAGTAAATGACGACCGCAGTTGTTTATGATTACACAAAGCATAATAATATAGTCATTTTATTTTAGTCTTATTATTTTGTTTTCAACAAATTGAGCGACAATGCAGGTTATATTTATCTCTTTTTTTAAATTGCTACAAAATATTATCTCGCAACTTAATTGAAGGCTAACTACATTTTACATGTGTAAATTACATTTATGTATAGCAAACTTATATCAAAGCTAGAATAGGAATATGAAACTATGATCAGATGGAATTGCAACTATTGTTCTAAAAAATAAGAAATATATTAAAAATGCGTAAAACGTTGGTATATCTGGGGACGGAAAACATTACTCGGATACTGAAAAAGGATACTTTGTTCAAAACCATTCGAAAAAAATCTAGATTCTTAACCTTAAAAATAACTGTAGAGTATTCACTTCAATAATAAAAATAAATTTTAAAGTACGCTTATAATTCAATCAATATATTATTTTAATAAAAATACATATAAAAACACGAAAATATTTTTAGCTTCATTTTCAGTAAAAACCTGTGTTTATTTTCGTGAATAATATAGCAATTCTAACAGACAAAATAAAACATATCAACATAGATACAAACTCAGATATAAATCTGATATAGAAATTCAAAAGGTTGTGACCTTTCCAATATTAATACATGCAACACTGTCACATGGGCTTGATCGTTCGATACCCACCACCGTCTAACTTTTATTCAACGTGCTAAAAATGAGGACGATGGAATAATTGGTGTTGGCATGTGAGGAGTGAGTAGAAAGGTAAAATATGGTTCAGTTGCATCACTTTACTTACAGAGGAGATATATAAAAGGACTGACAAAAAAATAATGGTTTAAAACTAAAAAGTTTTTTAAATGTTCTTATTTCTATAACTTTTCCTCTCTCTAGCATTGTTACCGCATTCTAAATATGTGTATGTTCGATTTAAGCCAGTGATCTCCAAACGTTTTTCTTTGAATCCCGTTTTCTTTCCTATTAAAGCAGCTGTCCCCTCACTGGTTATACATAAATAAATTTTCCGTAATATGTTATTTCTGACAAAAAAATCATTTAGTTTTGATCAAATGTCTTCCCCTGTACAACTTTCTTTTAGTGTCTAACAAAACAGTAGTTCCTCGTGTAATACATCATTAAAACAATATATTTTAAACACCATTAATTGAGCGAAGTTGGCGTCATATGTGTTTTCATCTATAGCAATCTTTTCATTTTTAGTAATCTGTTTTACTAATTTTTTTTAAAATTATTGGCACTAATGTCTATTCATCTGGCAACGGTATGAGCCGATAGAAAATCGATTTTAGTTTCTGAATATATTCTTGTCCGTTAATTATTTGCGTCATTTTTATTGTTGCAGGAAGAAGTGTTTCGCTAATTGTGTGTCGCTTTCTATTTTATGCTGTTAAGTAAGAACTTTCAAGACACACTTTTAAATATTTTTCATTCAGTGTAACCAATTATTCTAGCTTGATTATTGCATGTTTTTAAACGTTCTTCAAAAAATCGTACTGTATAATAGCCTGTATAATAGCCTCCAAAAACACCGACAAATGGAATAAAACAATCAATCAACAGGAATTAACTCACTAGAAACTAGCTAGATAATTGATTATTGATAAAATTATTTTAAACGAAGAAAAGTTATGCGATGTATAACCCCAGAAGATTTCGCGAGCGGTTACTGAACTATCCATATAGAGAGATCGAAAAGTGAGACGGAAAGATCTGTCGCTAGCCGCGCAGCGCTAGCACTCCCGTGCACATGAAGAGAGATAAGAGAGACAGATGCACAGAAACAGCTACAGCAGAATATATATATATATATATATATATATATATATATATATATATCTCCTGTAATCTGGTGATATGTTTTTCTGGTATTTGCTGAAAACGAAAGAGGTTAATGTCAAAAGGGATTTAAAGCGATTCATAATTCCCTTGCACGTATTTCGTTGTATAGTTGCACGTATGTAGTTTCCTTGTAACGTGAACAAAAAATTGTATACCTATTAAGAGAGAGATACCTTCTTCTTTCATAATGTTCTCTTTTATGGCTTCTTGGCTTTTGTGGGCGTATTTTTAATGGAAATAAACGATGAAACTTGCTAAGGGGATGCTCATCTTAATGAGGATAGAGCTATTGCAGAAATTGTAATTAAAAATAAATAAAAATAATATAAGCGAAACAAAGGAACAGGGAAAGTGTACACTTGATGAAATAAATCTTTCAGATAAAGTTGTCACTGTTTGTCTTTAATATTCATTTTTTCAAAAGTTTTACAACTTGTTATAACATCAAACAGGGCAAAATTAGTAGTGGCTGTACATTACACTATACAAAACAACCGTTAGCAGTTTTCTAATATACGGTGTTAAACAGCCACTAGTGGTCGACTATACACTTCCATTTTTAATGGATTCAATAAACTCTGCGACAGATGATTTCGCCCGAACTCTTAATGGGTTTAACAAACTTTGCGTGCAATGGCCTCGTCAGACCAGAAATTTGATGCTATCTTATTTCCAACGAATGATCCTAATGATTTCAATGATATTTGAGGAAGTTACCTTCATCTTACCCGGATTTTCCTATTTTCTTGAAAGAAGCGTACGTCCTTTTGAATGCTGTCCATGTAAAAATAGCCGCCGCTATTTCTAGATTGGGTGGCGTCTGGGTGGCGAGGAGTTCCCGGTCGCTAATTCGTTTGCACGTTAAATCTGATTAGAGAACACCCTATGACATCATAGAAGCAGGGATGTGCTGCGATATTGTTCTTTAAAATTCCTAACGTATAAAAGAATACCTCTTATTTGTAGAAAATTCTCACTTCCAAAAATTTTTGCAGAAATTTCTGCCAGACCGCACCCAAGTGCCGCCGGCAATGTCAACAATTATCGACACCAAGAGTCGCTAATTGCAGATATAAAGTAACCCCCAAGCCAAAGTTAATCAGACGCATTTTGGGTATTATTCTGATGGTTGATGAGTGAGCATTTTTCGCACAGTTCTATTAGCAATAATGCTATAATAGGCACCACTTTATTCTTGCAGAGCGAGTAGAGTTCGCATGCTTGAATCTGTTTCGCCACTACGTGAGCGACATCAACAAATCACCTGTTTTGATTTAAAAATTAAATCATAACCGTTCCGTGTATCTACGCCTTGAGCAAACCGAGAGAAAACTAGCGCCGAAGAAACCAATAAGTCAATCTCACCAAAGAGTCAACCTCGCCAACGAATCATTTTCACCCATGCATCACCATCATTAACGGGTCGATATCTCCAGGCAACTAATTCGCCTTCCACAACCAGCTTTCACTACCTTCATTCGCAGATCGCGTCTCCACTCGCTCACTTTACTCGTCAACTTCCATTTCCCCCGACGTCACAACCACACCATTTTCCATTCATGTACAAGCTGAACGATTCACAAATCACCAACTTTTTCAGAATATAATTTACATCAAAACATCAAACAACATTTTCATACATTAGTTAGCTAAAATATTATCTTAAGTTTTTTATTTTTAACTGGAAAGAAGACGTCCTAACTATTTTTGTATTATAATTAGATTCACATAAATATATCAGTCAAATAACGAGCACGATTAGAACCACTAATTTATTAGAAATAGTAAGACAATAAAATCCACGGTTAGGCTATTTGATAAAACAAAAGATTAATGCTTGCCGTCTTAAATCAGTTATTTTGCATTGCACTCACCCATTCACCTATATCTTTACATAGCATTACATTATAATGGACCGGATTCGAAAAATTAGCCCGACTAGAGAAAATAAATAGAATTTTTTGCAAGAGCTTCATAGTCGTCGAAAAATTATTATATTACATCAGACATAAAGTTTGGGGTACACGTACCACACTTTGGAGACTATTGATCTGACTATAAAATAAATTCTAAACATAATATTAACTCCGCTACTCCGCTAACGTTGGACCTTAAAGCTATTTAAAATGTCATAGAGTTAGGCCGCACATTTTGGAAAATAAAAAAATATATAATGTTAGTAAAACGTAACGAAGCATTGTAGCTCAAAATTCGTTTAGTACATTTAATTACTCAATCCGGCAAAATTAAGGCCGCTGGGTACTTATTGTTCCCTTAGTTCAATTCTCCCAATACTCACAGAAATCAATTTAATCAAACTAATTTTTTTTAAGACAAAACTAATTCGTCAGTTATATATTTTTTTTTTGTTTTACAAATTGTATTGATTAACAATTAAAGAACATTTCTGTAAATTTAAATGGTAGATACAAAATTATTGAACTTCTTTCGAGGCAAACTAAGTTTCACAAATTAAAAATTAAATTAAAAAGCCACAAAGTTTGCAAATTCGAAAACGAAAACCCTGCAGATCGACAAGTCCTCATTTTAGGGAAAATAAAAATATTCCTAAAGTACTTTTCTTACAAATTTTATTTGAATTATTTGCAACGGTTGTGGAGACATCGTAAAACACGTTCCAACTCTAGACGTAGCAACATCGCATTTTATTATAAATACTTAAATCGTGTAATTGGAAGCACATAATACTCGATACACATATATTTGTCTCTCTTTATGAATTTGTTTAACTTTCTAAGTGCCTAACTATAATATTTTCTATTGATTATTTTGTTAAACATTTGATAAAGAAAAAACAAAAATATCTCAAGATATTCGAAGGAATATATCGGTTCGAACACAAAACTAAATGTAACTACAGTGTTGCGAACCAAGAATTGATCTTCAACGACAGTTAATCAGGTCGACCACTCGATCTGGAAAAGTTAGAACTTCCAACACCAAAAACCATTTAGAGACAGTTCGAAAAGATTATTATTAGTTATTATGCTTTCATAAATGGCTTCTTTGTCTTAAATCATTCGTTTATTATAAACGTTTATTTACAACGGAGCAGACAAATACTCGGACCAGATTGAAAAGTTCTTAGCAATTACCTTGTTAAAAATTACACTAAAAATGTGTCAAGAGGGCTGGCAGGTCACAGCCAAGCGCCGAGCCGTAGGCAAATTTTGGACCAGAGGGATTTATGGGTAGGCGAATTCATGGATAGTCGAATTAAAAAGATCTTGGCAATTAGCCTATTAGAAAGTATCCGAAAAGTGAGTCAGAAGAAATTATCCGAAAAGTGAGTAAAGCGGACAGCGGAGCAGACTCATTAGGCTTGATATGTCATTATAGTTAATAGCAGAGTCATTATGCATAGTAGAAAAATGTATCACATTTTTGTTTTTCTTTCGGATATATACGACCATTAATGGTTTTTGGACTATAAGAAAGTTCATATTTACAGTTTCAACATATGTAAGCTTATAATCCGCTAGGATATCAAGCATTAATTGATAACTACTAAACTAGTTGTCATCAGTAACATTTATTACAGTATTTTTGATCAGTACTCTCAATATCTTGACAACAGCAATCCATTGTGAAATGTATTGACGAAATTGGCACTTTCCTCGAAAAGCAGCCAACATTTCATTAATAGTGACAAATTCTCCACCCCTGTGGATTTTAGGAAAACGGCCAGGTTACGATTACGCACTAATGATTTAAGAATTGCGAATATCTTCGTTTTCAGAACGGAACATCTTCAGCTACAACCGAGTGGCATCGTTTCGGAATCTGTCGAACCAACTAAGACAGCATAATATTAACATCGCAACTCTACAAGAACTACGCTGGAGTGAGAACACGGTCTCCGATAGTAAATATTACTCTATCTTCTGTAGCTGCAGTGGCGCATGTCATCTCAGATCGGATTTATGGTCCACAAGAGAAACAAAGCGTCAATACTGAACATTAACTAAGTCACCACCAAGCGTACAACGATAAGCAACTCAAACTTGTCGACTTCGTTAGTTGTAGGATACAGAGTTGTAGGATACAGAATTTCATATACATCTCGTACATTGTGCAGAGAAATTTGATGTCGGCAACAGCGTAATTGCACATGCACTAGCTCACTGACGTCACATGGTTTTAATTGGACAATGTTTTCGATTATTCTCAGTATCTATCGGTTAATTTGTCGATTATTCTCAGTATCTATCGGTTATTTTGTTTGATCTGTACTTTAATCTGCTTGTTAGATAACATGACTCATGTTAAATCCATAGAAGTTCAAATAGATGTAAATAAACATGTAAATAATTCCTTGCATGGAATTTCTTTCAAAAATATCAAGACTTGCTACATTTTGCATTCTAAGCGAAAATACTACCTTTAGAATTAAATTATAAAAAAGAGCATTGGCAATTTAAATACAATTTGAGAAATATCTTTGGGATTTGCGATAAGATAGGAAATAATTTATTGAGAAATGGTCTTTAGAGATCAATAAATATTTTCGCGTCTTCGCGCTCATGAAATCCTTTGAGAGATCATGTGTTTCTTCAGAGCAATAAATTTATTATTTTGCGGGAACTTCATATTTCTCGCCACGCGAGAATATGTGCAACAAGGTGAATTGGGTTAAAAAGCAGGATTGTATTAAGAATAAAATATTAAATTAATTTTATTGAAAACTAAAAGTTTATTAGTACTTTGCCATTTTAGTCACCTTACTGTTCGATAATATTAAAATAGTAAACATTTGGAGAATTCAAACATTGATCTAAATGTCAATTTTAAAATACTAGACAATGGCAGATTTAAGGCAGAGGAACAATTAAGCTGAAACTTCCATTCAACCAAAAATATTTATCGTAGTTATAAATCAAATTTACTAATTAGCCAATGTACATATTTGACCGATTTAAGCCTCTACCATAATTAAAAACTGGACCAACCACTCACAATAGAATGTATTAATGTACAATATTCATGGGCGGCTCCATGGGGTGGGAGCGGGGTAATACCCCCCCCCCCCATCCTTTGGAATGTTAGTTTAATGCTAAACATTGCTTAATGTTGAAGTTTTTGCAATATTGCGCTTACTCATCGATAATAGTTGGCATTAACTGTACGCAAACATTTATTTCGACATTATTTTTAATTTCCGCTCTTCAAATACCCATACCATCCACAGCTCAAACTAAATTCATCAGTTGTTTATGATTTAGTGAGACCAGTTGAAGCTCCTCGCAAAAATCCAATCTGGATTGGCGACGTACAGTAACATTTATCAAGCTGAAATAATGTCAGCTCCCACAACAATTTTCGTATGTAGCTAAGCAATTAGTTACGTAATGGGTAGGTAATTATGAAGAGAGTTTTTTAATTATAGTAATTTCGAACATATAGTTATGAATTAATTCTAATTAAAGTAATAATTAATTAAAATAAAGTATAAAAAAATAAAAGTATCCGTTTTAATACCGGGACCGTATTAGATAATTAGACAAGAGACCTAGTAGTCTGTACGATGAAAATGTGTCGAGCATTATTTATAAAAATAAACAAATGAAAGAGTCTCGGCTATTAATAAAATAATCAATGAAATGAACAGAAGATTTTACTCTTTACTTCAATCGTAAGTCAATATCCTGTCCATAAATTAAATATATAATTGAATATGAATCTGAATATTAAATATATAATTGAATTTTATTCGAAATAGATTTTACGAATAAAAATATTGAATTAGGTTAAAGTAATTTGGATTAAAAAATAAGGTCATCGTACTTTATCTAAAGATAATTATAAATTTAGTTGTGCATATGAAATAGGAACTGTAAGATAATTTATTGAATAATTAATTGAGATGTAATGATTGAGTCAGCAACTCCATTTTCATTTGTTTATTAGTACGCATGAAGAAGAAGTGTCAGGCGTTGATTATTTTGTTTTTAAATGCAAGAATATTTATTTAACCTGCTTGTAAACTTTCGTTCAAAATTACCTTGTTAGGGGTACGCAGAGCTAGTTCAGTTTATGTGCATCTAGTATAATCAAATCAGTAAAGGTCACGTAACCTCACCAATTTATTTACCCTTGAAGCCCAGTGTTTTATTTATTCAGTTGTGATAAGTGAAAGGAGATTATATCTACAAATATTCTAAATAGTTAAAATAATTATTTAGTAGTAGATAAATTGGAGTATGCATTAAACAAAGTGCACCTCTCTAGAAGTATTAAACGATCCAGGTCCATCAGGGTGAGAGTCGTTGCGCATCCCATACAAAGTTCTCACCAACGTCACGTCGGAGAGTAATCCTCACCCAAGCTAGAAATTATCTAGCTTTGGTTGCGCATGATGGCTCTCTTTAATGTCTAGAGAAACCCGCTTCGAATGTCATCGTTCGCCATTACCATTTCTATCCTCGACCCACTACAAGCCAACCTG
>WYDF02070220.1:0-11472 GCA_009867245.2 Adranes taylori
TTTACAGAACATCATTGTATTTGTATAAGTGAATATACATAAACTCCGTTCTGAACCATATCATCGGACAAATATTAGTTGATTGAAAACTCTATATATGCTACAAGTAAGCTGGTCTCTCATATATGATTTGCGATTTTCGATGATTGCTTGCTTAATTAAGAACAACTATTATAATTAATTTATATTTGTTATGTAACTTTAATAATTATATATTTACTTTTGTATAAGAAAGCAATTTAACTAGAGTTATTATAGGTAATAGGTTCCAAATTCAACTAAAACTAAACATCAATTTAAATTTTTGGTTGAAAAATTTGAATTATACATTAGATGGCGTTATTATCATATCTCTGGCCTAATCAATGTTGTTCTTGTTTTCGTTTGGCTTGTGTTATTTGAAAATCCAAGATGGCGGCTAACAGCGTATTTCCAGATTCCGATTTTAGCGCGAAATTTTAATTGCCTAAAGACGCCAGGGGCCTTCGATTTGAATGTTGATAAAAGTAACTAGATCATTCAAAATGTCACTAAATTTGATTCTATATTGGATTTTCAAACGACAGTAGTTAAACACACAGCTCTACTGGAAAATCAAACTGATGAAAAATCTAATTTTTGCAATCTGATAATAGGAAGGAATATAAATTTCGATAATTTTTTTAAAAAACCTGGCATTAGTAGAAGACACAGTGTACCTTATAATCCGGAACAGAACGGAGTGACTGAGAGAATGAAAACGTAGACTCCTGGATATGATTCGATGGTTACTAAAGCAATCGGGATTAAGCAACATATTTTGGGCGGAGGCTATGAACGCACCAAATTATATTAGAAATAGATGACAAACGTCTAGTTTAGAAGGGACAACGCCCTACGAGAAACTATTCGGCAAAGCACCTAATGTCGTTTATTTCAAAGAATTCGGTTGCAAAGTATGTTGGCTTAGTATAAAACCAAGAAAAAGTTAATTTGAACCAAAAGGTAAAGAGGGATAATTTTTAGGATACTCAATGGAATGTAAGAGATATCGTGTTTGGATAAACAGAAATAAAAATATTGCACATGTGAAATGCATTTAGAAGATTTTGCATAAGAAAATCTTATAGAAATTTTGGAAGAAAGTGATAAATTAAATAACCCACAAAATTTGGAAATTGACTAATGTCGGTCAAAAGTAAATTAACAAAGACAAAAAGAAGGAGGCAAAAAAAATTCTTGCTGGCTGCAGGTCTAGGAAACAATTTGACATGGTGTTTGCCATTGGCGAAGACACGAGTAATTACTCACTGAAGGAGGAGGAGGTATTTATATCGGAAATCCCAATCCAAATTTTCACAATGTAGTCCAAAACCTCTTGTTGTGCTGTAATGTTAGAAGCCTGTGAGATTATTTCGATATCTCAGTTTTCGATTATTAGGAGTTTTAGAAATAATTTCTAGCCAGCGATCCGCGACATCTTGACGTTTTAGAGAGGATAATGCTGTCCAAGTACAAATATGTATACAAACGTATTTATTTCTGCGGTAGATACTTAATTTGCTCAAGTTCTTGTACCTTTCTCTAGATACTTATTACATAGACAGTTCATTTATGTACGAGGGTGGTTTGACGGAAATCTAGCCTAAGTAAGAAAACGTACGACTTTTGCTGTCTATGACATTTATTGTCAACAAAGTCCCTCCCCTTTTAAGGCAATATACTTTTTAAGATGACTTTCCAACTATTTATTCCTTTCGAAAAGTAACTTTGCTACAGCTCTTCGTGATCCGGGCCATTTTTTTAGGTTTGGGAACAGAAAAATATCGAAATAGGTTATATCTGGTGAATAAGGTGGGTGTTCGATCAATTCGTAGCCAAACTGGTTCAATTCTGTCTGCACAACAGTTGTCATAATGGAAAAGAACATTTTTGCGAGCCAAATGAGGAGATTTTATTTAATTCGGCGTCAAAACGGCCTAATACTGTTGCGTGGTAATCGCCAGTTATGGGTTTAGCCTTTGCCAAGTAATCAATAAGAATCATGCTTTTCGCATGCCTAAAAACAGTTGCCATCACCTTACCGCCTGATCGGGTTGTATTTGCTTTTTTTTGGTGGGCCTTGCCGCTTTTGTCCCACTGATTTGGCTGTTCCTTCGTCCCCGGAGTGTAGTAATGGAATCATGTTTAATCAACAGTTACGAATCGACGAGAAAAATCCTATGAATTACGTTTTATCTTCGCCAAAGGCTTCTGCAAATCCGTCACACGTGTGCGTTTTAAGTGAACGGTGCATCATCGCGCGGATAGCTTATATATATCCAAATGTTTGTATATGATGGCGTGTATACGTTGATATGTTTGCAGCCGCTGCTAGCTTACGGATTTTGATTGGACAGTTTGCCATAATCATAACATGGATTTTTTTGACGATTTCTGGTGTTGATGATTTTTGCAGACCCTGGCTGGTCATCATCGAAACACTCGTATGACCACGAATAAATACAGCTTTCCAAAATTTAACTGCTGCTAGCGACGCTGCAGACTTGCCATAAACAGCATCCAGTTCGGCTTTGATTTCTGCATTGTTTTGCCCTTTCTTTTGAAGGAACGTAATCACTAAACGTTATTCGACTTTTTCCATTTTTTACAAAACACAAAATTTGCTTGCTTGCGACGGGTGAGATGAGACATCGTAGTCCATATCAACCAGATTATCAACCAGATATTTAATTTCAAACGAAGAAGACTAAATAATTAAGTCATTTGAACCCTCAATCACGCTATGTTTTTCTCTAGTATATACAGATAGCTGCATACAAATTGTTAACGTAATTAGAATCCAAGTGCTGCTTTACTTACAGCACATAACACTGTTTAAATACATGTGCAGGACGTAATATCAACAAGGAAACTATCATTACAAATTTTAAATTAAACAAATGTCTTAAAAAAGTGGATCGTTCAAGGTGTATGTTTCACTGATTGCTATAAAGGAACCAGGAGTCTGATATGCTAATAAAGGAGATGCTAATAAAGGATCATTAGCATCTCCTTTACTAGGAGCATCATATCCAATAACTTAACACTCCACCGCCTGCTTGCTAGAAATGAAACTCCGTCTTATAATGTACACATTCTTAAAAGCTAGTCCTTGCATTAGTTATGTAAACGAGTTGGTAACTGATAATACTTATCAATTACCAACTCGTCTACATAAGAAATGCAAGGATGGTGGCGTTTAAAAATCTCTACATTATGAGACGAATTTTCATTTCTAGCAAGCAGGCGGTGGAGGTCGAGAGAGTTAAGTCGTTGGATATGACAGTGATGCTCCTAGTAAAGTAGATGCTGATGATCCTTTATAGCAATCGGTGAAATGGCGCCATGCATCTTGAACCATCCGCAATTTTACGTCCTACATATTAATGAGAATGTGTAAGTTTCTTTTTTTTGAACTTTTGAAAAAATTGCAATTTCCGAAAGAATTGTCTATCGTCCTAGAACTGTTTTAAAAATCTCACTTTAAAAATGTCATCAATGAAAAATTTTACATTTAATGTGGGAGAAATATTGTAATGTGGGAGTATTCAAATTTTATGCTGCTCCTTCCATTTTACGTATTTCATAAGACATAAATTAAAACGTTTCAAAAGGAAACAATTAATTCATTGTACTGATTACTTCGGGACAGATATGTAAGGAAAATGTGGCGAAAATCGTTAAATTCGTGGAAAATGGTTTCATTCGTACGCGTATCCGAACGGGCTGAGCCAAGCTAGCTTAACATATGAGGTGCTTCTTCACGTCAGAAGCTGTAGTGGGAAAAGTAGAGATAATGAAATAGAAATAGTTTTTAATGGGAAGAAATGAGACGGGATAACTTATAGTGGGTACCAGACAGTTGCTGGGCAATAGTTTGCGAAAAGTAGGAAAAGGCTCCCTTTAATGGTGCCCATAGACGTCGTTCTTTTCTGAGAGTTTTACACGTATGGGTAAAACTGTTCCTGTATGGCTGAAAAGCGTCCGTCTTGTTCGCGTTTAAAATTATCTGCCGCAGCTAGATATTGCACGTCCGTTTTGAACGTGCTCACTCAAGCTTGTGTATGTGTCATCGCGGTTAAGAAGGACGGTTTTAACCAGTAGCATCAACGCAGCTTTCACTGATAGATCTAAAATTGTCTTTAACTATGAGCGATTTAAGAAACTTGAATAAACAATTTATTTTTGAGTTCATAGCACTCTAAAGAAGTCATCCGTGTCTTTGGAAAGTTAAGCTTTTTGTTAGATTTTGTTAATGGTGTTCCTAAAGTAAGGAGCTGTAAATACGTCTCTGCGTCCATCCGCAGGTAATTAAATCAGACTCCTGGTTCTAGTCGTAATTCTTTCAAAAGTTTGACGTGTAAAAATTGATATCGTTTAAGCCAGCATTCTTTAGTCCATTTTGCACGTTTTCTTTTTGAAAGTTTTGTAACCACTGTGGCCGCCACTACAAACGTGGTCTTAGCATCCATATAGTTGTTCACGTGGTTATATCAGGAAAAGTGAAGCAAACAACCTGTTCGTGTATGCATGAAGTCGTTCTAACTCGTACATTTGAGCACATTTCTTACATTTGAGGTGCAGACATTTCGACACTATACTTAGGCTTAGTTTTATTTTTTTAAAAATCCAACATTCAACTTACGGATACACTGAAAGCAATTTTTTGTCACTGTGGAGCACAAAACACAACATTATTCCTGTTTAATATATCCATGAAAACAATGATTCGCATGCGATAAATTTTAAAATATTCTCAAATAAATGTAGTATTTACCAAGCAATATTAAATAGGTCGTTAGTTATTAAGCTTTATCTTAAAACAAAAATTAACTCATAGTTAAATTTAACATTTTTGCCCATTTGAGTGAGAGAAGTTTCGTTTGGCTTTTTTTGTATTTTTTAAGAAATTCAACATTCAACTGAGCTTCGTAGTAAAACAAACTGTTGTTAATGCCAGACTTTGTTAATTTTTTTTTGTAATAAAGTATTCACTTAAATTTTTTGCCGATTCCTCTGTATAATTGGGTGGGTTAATCCGTAAAGAATTTTTTATTGTTCAAGTACATTTATTTTCCTGTTATACTGCCAAGGACAAAAATAACCGCCACAATATTAAAATGCTTTTTCAAATTTTTATGAATTAAAAGGAAACTACTCCCAATATTAATTGGCAAGAGCTTCTTATTTAGAATTACTTGTTTCTCGCTCTATGGATTTTTTTGATTACCATGTGATTAATGTTTTTAACGATAACTAATCTTTTTCGTTAAAAAATGAATCACGAAAGGGGTAGTGATGGGGTAGTGATGCGTAAGTTACAGCCTCTCCTACTCAAGTCAACCTCACCCACTGTCCAGTATGGACTTGGTATACCCTGTTCTCGCTAAAGAGGCTCTGACGAACCGAACATGGGCGGTATAACCCTATATCGAAGATAGAGGAAATACTATCTGTATCCTGTAGACAGATTTCAGGAAACATCACCCCTACCAACCCGCGTTGGCCTGCATGGTAGGAGTATTGGCTAAATTACCCCGTATGACGAGAAGCACTAGATACACACGGCCCTCAGTCCCCGGCGGCCTGATGAACCCCGGCCAAGGTAGCGGACGGACAAGTCATCAGGCAGAGGGTGCGAAGAATCCACGGATCAGACCAGGCTACCATGGAATACGACTGAATAATGCCGAACACTTGAATGCCCAAACACTTTCAACTCCCGAAAAATTACAAGAACTGGAAGAGGAACTTTCCCATATTAAATGGGACAAATTTAAAATGGATTTGGGCGGGCCACGTAGCTAGCTTTGCGGATGGACGATGGACAAAAAAGATTTTGGAATGGAGGCTTCGTCAGGACGCACATCGAAGTAGGGGACGCCCACCAACGAGATGGACATCAAGAAAATCCGGATAAATTGGATGAATGCCGCACAGGATCGGCAAAGATGGATTGGATTACGGGAGGCCTATGTCCAGCAGTGGACGAGACAAGGCTGAGTGATGATGATGATGATGATAATGATGAATCTTTTTCAATGATAATTGACAATACATTTCAATTTCTAACCATCTGATTTTAATTGAATTTGAAACTATAGTCGGATACCTTAGTAAGGTAAAAAACGCATAATTCGGACGCGCCAACATCGACATCGTACAACGGCGAAACGCAGCATAAGAGAAACTTCTCGTTTTTGGACCGCTCGTAAAACGCAGTCATAAAAACACACAAACCAATTTAGAACTGCTGTACAACGTCGCCCCCTTCATCTAACGAATTTCCTCCATTCAGAGAGTTACAACGCATTTTGAGCAAAACCCTTGTATACTAATTCCCTCTAGAGAAGGAAAGTTGCTTATATTGAATATACACTCGTTGACATAAAACTATTAAAAACGTGACGACATAAAGTAGAAGACTCTTGAAGGTACAATTTTGGGAGAAAATTTACAGGCATGATTAAATAAATTTGCTGATTGAGTTTGAGAGATGTATATTTAACTTTTCAAGGGCAATTTAGCTACGCCTTAGTACATATTAGATTTTCATGAATATGACACCGAAATGTCCAGTATTTTTTGTAAATTATAACAAAAAATATATATTCCAGACTATTTTGTTTAACTTAATATATCAAGAAGAAGAAACAAATTGAAATTCTTTATTATGCATCTTCTGTGGATCTGCTGTGGTATTCGTGCAGTAAACTTTTTCTCTTCGACTATTTTGAGTAGGCAGCCAATACTCACGCGCATTTTGTGCATGTTTTTGTTGTCTTACTCAGCTACCCACATCTTGAACGTTGCATTTTTTCTAAGAGTATGGTAAATAGGGCTCCGGGAACTGCGTGTGACTATTCGTTGGGTTAAGTGCGGCGCCGTACAAGTTTCCGTAGTGCGGTTCCAAATAATAGTTTGATTCCGGAGAAATGTAATTAAATTGGAATTTGTGTAATATTATATGAAAACGTGAGTATGGTGTGGCTCTTGATACATATGAACATTGAAAATGTGATTCTCGTTGACCTCAAGCATCAGTGTTTGTTCTGGAATGTGGTTTCGGACTGTTATGTGATTTACGATCGGATAAAGGTTTTATAGTCTAACCTGCCTCCTTGGGGAGACAACAGTTACTCTCGCTGAAGATGGTATGCCAGAGCTAGTTCCGGATTCCAGAAGACGTCCAGTCAACCGGCTCAAACGCTTACGTGTAATGAATTGAAATAAAATCCTAAAATACACTATTATAACTGCGTGATGCGCCAAAATTAAAAGATAAAAATTATACGTTCAGCGAAGATGATATGTCTCCCATCAAGTACCAATGCTGATCCCGACGGCTGGCTGGAGGACGGTTCCACAAATGATACAATTCAAAAATTGGTGAGCCTTCAACAGCTGCCTTATCCTTCGCCAATTTTGGCATTCGAACCTCAGGTGCACATGGTAAGTTGATGGGTCCCAAGATGGCTACTTGACACCAATCACCACGTGTATTGATACTATCAAAACTCTACTCTCTAGCCACACTTAATTTATGCACTTAATTTATGCAAAAATATGCAACATCTTACCCAATCTAGGCTTTCACCATCGACTGAAGCCTAGTGGCTTAATTAAAATCCAATCCTCATATCCCAATTTAATTTTTCTGTTAATATTTATTCAATAGACATTATGACCTTGGAAAATTTGAGAAGCTAAAATTTGGCGTGTTCCCAACACGAATTTGCAGAGGAGAGTAAATCGACATCCGACCTCCTTAAGTTTGGCTTATAATGCTATAAATCCCCTCTACCTCCCCTAAATTGCGCTATGACAACTCACATTGGCTTACCTACAATTACGTCAACCGACAACAATCAGCTAACTTAAATTTGCACATCGTCACGGAGGTACGAGAATTTACGACCCCCTCCCCCCACTCGCCTCTCCAAATGGAAAATCGACAAACAGTTGTACCAATTCACAAGTCACAATTATCCCCACAGTTAAGAAGACTTCACATTTCAGAACCGCAACATTCCAGTTTAAATAGGTCGTTCACACGCAGCACCACCTAACACAACTATATCCAACTGTTCTTAACAGTTCCAGACTTGTCAGAGAGTAGTACACGAGGACATGCCTATACAGACAAACTCTTACTTTATCTCGCGGCAGACGTACTATGTCCTTTTATTATTATCGCCCAATGAACTAATTGACCCTCTTACACAAACAACAAAAATTGCTCTGGCGGCAATAGATCTCAATGACCTAATTTATCTTGTGAATATACGAGTCAGAACTCTACAATTTCATACCTTCGGCACTGAACGTCATATACAATGTAACTGAACGTAATCTGACAGCTAACACAAATATTTGTTTGCTAATATCCATCTAATATCCATACACAAATTCATTAAAAAATAATTAAAATTATACGAAATAACTCATTAAAGCAGAAAAATAAGCGTTCTGCATTAATAACATACGATATCTGAAACAGGTAAAACCAATTTTTATATAATCACACATCGAACATAAACAAATCAAGTTACATAAACTAATTTCGAGGAATAGCGTGACGACTACTCCTCGAAACATGTGTGAAACAGTCATTTGATGAGCCTCGTAGCTAGGGGTACCTAGAATATTTATTTAATAACTTGAATTTTGGAACGCTTGGTTTGAATTTCATTAAAATATGCTAAAGTAGAATTGATGTAATATTCGGTGAAAATTATGTTTCTATTTTGCCACTACAACATTGTCAGGTGTATAACAAATAACTGTTATTTCGCCTTTATTGATTTTGAACCTATTGTCGATGTTTTTAAGTGTTTCTGTTATTTCATCCAAGTACAAAATTGAAAGGGGTTCAATGAATAGCATCAAATTTCTGGTCATGCGAACTTAAAGCACGCAAAGTTCAATAAATCTATTAAGAGTTGTTTGTTAGAAATTGGTTATCGTAAAACCTACGGTCGGGCAAAAACATCGAGCACAAAGTTAATTGAACCCGTAGAGAAAAATATTGCACGCGAAAAAAGCCAAGAAGCCATAAAAGAGAACATTATAGAAAAAAAAAACCGGATGTCTCTGCATACATGCATTTTTTGTTTCTCGTTCAGCGTTCAAATAAGCGTAAACTGTAGAACCGATGGCCTAAATGCACACACGTGCAAGGAAATCGTAAATTACTTTTAATCCCCTTCGACAGTACTCTCTCCTTTTGACCAAAACAGCAAAAACACAGATCACCGGATTACAGGCATTATATGTTCTGTTGTATTTGTTTCTGCATCTCTTTCTCATCTCTCGCTATGTGCACGGAGTGTTGCGTCAGTTGTTTCCATCTATCTGTCTTCTATCTCTCTATGTGCAGAGTTCAGTGACCGCTCGCGAAATCTTCTGGGGTTATACCTGTCATATTTTTCCTCGTTTAAATTATATTTATTGATTATCAATTCTTGATGTATTTGTTTAACAAGTTTCAAGTGAGTTAATTAGCTAATGGTTGTTTATTGATTGCTTTATTCCATTTGTCGATTCTGTTAGAGGCTATATACAATACGGCGAAACACACTTGCGTTGGTACTCAGTTGTTGTATTTGCTATAAAAGGATTCAAATCAGTTGTTCTATTGTGCGCAGCGATAGCTTTGCGATAAGTAACATTTTTTGCGCTGATTAGAGCTTTGACATTTTCTAGTGTCGCTGCCTTGCGACTGTTACTAGAGGTATGTTTATACAGGTGTCCGATCCTATCTTCGGATCATCCGCACATGTACTGAGTATTTCCTTCTTTGTTACAGGCGAATTATTAATGTTATTTCCATACGTAGCGAACCCAAACGAATGAATAGACTGCAGGAATCGATGGGATGCGGGAGTTCATTGGTAATGTGGTATGTTTTTCTTCCACAAAAAGTATGTTATGTATTCTCTATCCTCCAACAATACTCGCTGCAGTATCGATGAGTATCCCTTCTTCTTTGCAAAATACCGCACTCAAAAAGGATCTAACGAAAAGTCACCTAGGTAGTTGCTTAGTGTATGGATCTTCTATAGAAGATTCAAATAAGTAACCACCTGTTATAGTATTGTACTCTGTGAGAGTACTCGCAATAGTATTTTGTTGTGTTGCTGTTTTGCGATTGTTTATTGCTACAGATATGCTTATAAAAGTATCAGATCTTACCTTCGGATTATCCGTCCATCTAGTGGGCATTTTTATTTTTGTAACAAGTGGATTATTGATTTTATTTATATGGGTGCAAACCCAAACGAATAGATGGAATAGATAAAGATGCTACAATGCATTGCTCTGTTTTGCTGCCACGAAAAGTATATAATATATTCTCAACCATTCAACAATACTTCAACAAAGTACCACTTTCGATAGAGGAATCAAGCAAAACCTGTATGGTCGATGATATTTATATAAGGGTTAAATCCCTTTATCTGCTTCGTTTTAGTTAGCTCTCATAAATTTGACCTTTAATCCAAAATTGGTTAGATGCACAATTTAGCTTTATTCTACGCCATGCGGTCATAACATTATGCATTCGAGGATACGATTATAGAATTTGTTGCTAGAGCCCAATTCGATTCCTCATATAGCTAACCTATTTGGAGCCAATTATTAATATTGTAACTAATATTAATAAGTACTATTACTAAGTTCAGATATTTTATTTACTATTAATATATTTCCTATTATTATTTACTTATTTTTTACTATATTCATTTGATATGTCTCATTATATTGTTGTTGACTGTATATATAGTAATGCATGTAAGTGTGTCGTTTCATAGAGCCCCCTATCTATATCTAGGCGCTATCTTAGGTCCTAAAACGAGATTTTCTACGAGTAGAGCGCTCGCTGCTGGCCATTAGAAAGTTTCGGTTGTGCGCCTTTGTAGTCGTAGGCCCACCGTAAAATCTTGAATTTGAAAATGTGCTAAAATAACAATAAAACTTTAATTAAACCTTGACAGAAACTACGTATAATAATTTAGTGTACTTTACTGATTACAGAAAATATATTTGATGTTTTTTTAAGTTGGTATATTTTACTTAAGAAAGTATAACTTTTGTATATCGATATTTTAATTTTTATGTGTCATTCGGCACCAATAACCACACCAATTTGTAATTTTAATTGTTAATGCATCTATTGAATAGCATGTATTTACAATTTAATTCACTTTTTCTCATAATCATAAAATAGTTAAGTACAGTTCACCCTCTAATAATGAAGAACGGCTTTTCACAAGAATTTACTATGAAGAAATATTTTTATTAAAAAATTGTTAATTCTAAAGTAATTTTTTTAATTTAAAATCTGATAATAAGCAATTTGTGTCAGTTTTTTGAGTTAGTCTAGTGGACCTGAATTTTTTTTACACATTTCTAACCGAACTAAATAGCTTTAGATTAGCTCATATATATATA
>WYDF02070231.1:0-23954 GCA_009867245.2 Adranes taylori
ATGAACTTCGTGATGTGCTTATAGAGGAGTGGAATAACATGCCCCAGGAGTATATTCGAACGCTAATTCGTGGAATGCCTCGGAGATTGGAAGCCATGGTCCAAGCCAGAGGGGGCAATACCCGATATTAACAAATTGGTTTATTGTTTTCTTATTTAACCTTTCGCTCTTTATGTTATCGTTTAATTGTTAATTGTAGCGTAATCATTGTCAAAATTAAAGAACAGTCAAAGAAAGAAAACGCAATGTTTTAATCAATAATTCATATCAAAATGAATCGACAAACAGTGTGTAGTGAATGAACCAAGCTTGCATACAGGATAGTTCTGAGTGACAACCAAAAGCTGTATTTCACCACAGGGTGCCTTATACCTAGATGATAGAAACATAATTTTGTTTTTCTTCGTATAGTGTGTATAAGTCCAGCCTTATTCGGAAAACTGAATAATGTGTATTAATATAGGATGATTTTACTTCTACTTGTCTAAAAATTCATCAAAATCGGGCACTTAAGTGTCGATTTATTAAGGCAGTCAAAAGAATAAACCTGTTATCTTCTAAACTTCTAAGCAATCAGCAAGACTATTCCAGCGAACCTTTTCCTCCTTCCTTTACATGTTGAAGAAGCAAAATGATTGTTTCGGAAGTATTTTACAATTTGAATTATATGCTCTCTCACATCTTTTATCTCTAAATCTTTTGAAAGTAACTTTAATATATGTGCAGGACACCCATATGATATATTCAAAGTTGAATTGTTATGTATAACATTGTCCCTCATTTTTGTCATATTAGCTGCATTGTCAGTAAGAATGTTAGTTACTTGACAATTATTTTCTTTTTAACCTCTTGGTCTTTCGATGGTACCAAGAGTTTAAATTTGGCCGCAGTTATATTAGTGATAAATTTCGTGAAGGTCGACTAATGATATCTAAAACTCCTGAAAACATTGATGCTGTACGAATATGATAATGTCAGATCGTCATGTTATGTCTAGAGAATTTGGGTCACACTTAGGCTTGGGTATGAAACAAATTAATGAAATTTTACATCATCACTTAGGTGTTAAAAAATATGTTCCCGTGGATCCCCCATAATTTAAGTGAAGCTCAGAAAGAGGCTCGTGTGAACTGGTGTAAAGAAATTCTTAAACGATTCGACGCAGGGAGATCAAATTTGATGTACGACATTACTAGTGGTGACGTAAGCTGGATCTATGCTTATGAACCAGTCAACTGTTTGGGTGTTTGAAGATAAAATGAGACCCACAAAAGTCACTCGCTGCCGCAGTGTTTCTAAGAAAATGGTAGCTTGATTTGTCAAAAACTGGGCATGTCGCTACTATTCCACTATTGAAGATCGTAGAACTGTTAATGCAGAATGGTATACATCCATTTGTTTACAAGGAATCACTGAATTGCGAAAAACAAATAGGACGCGAACGATTTTCATCTCCAGAAGATGCAGTAGAAGCGTTTCAAAATGAGATTTCAAGTGTATCATCTTCTGAGTGGAAAAAATGCTTTGGTGATTCGTTTATTCGCATGAAAAAATGTATAGAGTGTAAATGGGACTATTTTGAAAAGGTATAAAGTGTTATTTTATTTCTAGATGTTTTTGTCTTCTATCCCGATATTTTAACGACAGCCCTCGTATAGTCGATATCGTTTGCTTGGAGTAAACTTGTTCGAACAAGAAAAGTTTTTGCAGAAAAATTCTTGAATTTGCTAGATACAACACATGATGAAATATAATGATTCTGTCGGTGCATATTTTAAGTTTTTATTATAGAATTTTATAATTTTTGAATAAAAATTTTAAAAAATCATTATTTAAATAAAAAAAATCGATTTTTTTAAGAAAATCAGATTTTGTTTTCCAACACTGATCAATTTGTTCCACCGCAAAATTGTAGCATAAATTCATTTAAGAAATGTTTATCGTTACTGAGCTTTATATTATCAATGCTTTCGGAAAGATTAGGGACTTAAATACTTTATACAGATGTACACTACATTTGATTAATGAAAATTTGGTTTCCAGCAGCATAAAGTGAAGTGGTTTGAAGGTTTTTTTGAAACAATCTTAACCACTTATTGTTTTTGTTCACTCTCTATTAATAGTTATGACTTCCCAGTTAGTCTTACTTTGCTATGATTTAAATAAAAAAAAAAATTTTTATATGATTTTTTTCCATCCCTGCTCAGCGCTGATATGGAGTTCCTCTTTTAATCATGCGTGGCCTATATCGCTTACTATTTTTATGTACGATGTGTTCCTGTTTCCGATACGAGATTATTTATTTTAGTGATGCGCATCGTATACTACATGTTTTTTATTTTTTCCACGCACATACTTTTTGTACTCATCAATAGATTTGCATACATTAAGTTAACGACGGGCGGATATTTTGACATATCTAGTCTTGGACTTTCACTAAAACCATTTAATGAAGTCTGTTGAATCGAAAAGGTTGTCTACCAACAACTGACAAATCTTGTCAGCTGTTCAGTAGAATTAGGTTATTTCAAATCCACCTTAGCTCTTAAAAATAAAACTAACTACGAGCGTGGTTTGTCGGAAATCTAGTCTTAAGTAAGCAAACGCAGATTTTTGGTTTTTTTATCTTTTATTTTTCAACTAGTCCCTAGTCCCCTTTTAAGGCAGTACACTTTTCAGGACGACTTTCCAACATCTTCATCCCTTCCGAAAAGTAATTTTGCTCGGGCCTTCAAAATAGTGGGAACTTCTGGTAATCACTTCATTATTTGTTGCAAGTCGGTGTCCTCCGAGACATTTTTTTAGGTCTGGGAACAGGAAGAAGACGTAAGGGACTAGATCTGGTGAATACGGTGGGTGGTTGATCAATTGGTAGCTTAATTGGTTCAATTTTGCGTGCACGACGGCCACTTTGTGAGTGCGTGCGTTGTCATGATGGAAAAGAACTTTTTTGCGAGCTAAACCAGGGCGCTTTTTCTTGAATTCGGCGTCGAAGCGGTCCAATAATGCTGCTTAGTAATCGCCAGTTATGGTTTTACCCTTTGCCAAGTAATCATTAAGAATAATGCCTTTCGCATCCCAAAAAAAAAAAACAACAATCGCCATCACCTTACCGACCGATCGAGTGTCTTTGCCTTCTTCGGTGGGCCTTAGCCGCTTTTTCTCTAATGCTTTCACTGTTCCTGTGTCTCCGGCGTGTAATAATAGACCCACGTTACAACAACAGTACGTATTGATGAAAAAGATACTTCAGATCATGTTTTGTCTTCGCTAAGAGCTTCGTCGAATCCGTCACACGTGTGCGTTTTTGGTCGATAGTGAGTAAACGCGGCACCCATCGCGCGGATAGTTTTTTTATTTCCCAATGTTTGTGTATGATCACTTATAAATACTCAGTTGATATGTTTCCAATCTCTGCTAGCTCACGGATTTTGATTTCTGGTGTAGTGACGCTATTTGAAGGCGTTGGGTGGTCATCAACAAAATCACTAGTACGACGATGAACAATTTCAGGTTTCCAAAATTTAACTGTTGCTAGCGACGGTGCAGACTCGCCATAAACAGAATCCAATTCGGCTCTGATTTCTGCATTGTTTTTCACTTTCTTGTGAAGGGACTTAATCACTGAACGATATTCGCCTTTTTCCATTTTTCACAAAACACAAACTTTGTTTGCTTGCGACAGCTATAAAAACCAAACTAATTGTTCATTTTGCTTCAAACTTTGACAAACGTCATGTATTGGATGGCAGCTGTCAAAACCAATGTTCGTTGTCACGTAACGCCAACCATCGAAGGCTAGGTTTATGTCAAGGGTAGATTTATGTCAAACCATCCTCATAATGTCTGAGTTAACCAGTATTGACCTAATGGAGTAATTACATGTATAGTTTATGTACCGAGCACCTATCGTACCGACATCCAATATATTTCCCCTTTTTTGGTTTTTTTTAAATTAGTTATGTATTTTTTTTTTATATTATCAGGATTAATGGAACACAAATATGCTGGTTACGTTCTTACGAAAGATATGTATTCGAAGGTGACACCCAAGAGTCCAATGTACGGTATCGATTGCGAAATGTGCAAAACGACGTCGGGCGAATTGGAACTTACGCGCGTTTCAATCGTCAATGAAAACTTTGAACCGGTTTATGAGGAGCTCGTGAAACCGGATAATAAAATCGTCGATTATCTCACAAAGTAAGCTATAATATTTATAGTTTGAGTGCACGATATATTCCATTTCTAACGCAGGGATGGTCATATCTTGTTGAAATAGGGATGCTGTTCAGATTTTTCATAAAAACACAAAGTGAAGACAACCTCATAATCTGTGATATAAAAGGTTTCGTGATATTGTAATTTAGTCTATGTATTATCTGTTGGGATAGGGATATCTTTTAGGCGTTCTTTTTTGTTTACCTAGGATATATTCTCCATATTGTCTTCTCTACTAAACCAAAAATGTTAAGAATTTGTCCGGGTATATTTTCTAGCAATAGCTGATATTCTTTGATTTAACCCCTGTGAACATCGAGGATTTAGTTTTGTGTACTGTCCCGTTAACTTCAATCAGTTCGAAAGCTTAAACTCGTAACGTCTAAAAATGTAGGTTTAACGTCTGAAAAAAATGGCAATAAAGAACGACAAGGGCAATAAAGGACGGTAAGGTACGACAAGGTTGCGTTATATCTACCCCCTCTATTCTGAAACTATATTCAGAGAAGCACTTGAGGGTACCAATATAGGCAATCAAAATAGCAATCAGCAATCTCCGCTACGCAGACGACACCCCACAACCTCAGTGAGGTTGTGGACAGTCCACAACCTAGGACAGTCCACAGATATACAGAGAGCTACGGATCTTATCGGCCTCTTCATGAACGTCAAAAAAACAAAGTTCCGTGGATTTGTCCATGCAGCCAAGACTACCTGTTTTATATATAAATGATAGACCCGTCGAACAAGTGCCTACATTTCGGTACCTGGGAGGTCTCGTGAACGAACAAAGTGATCCGAAAATCGAGATCAAGGTTAGAATCAGGCTGGCAGAACTTTCACCAGTATGAAAACTCTTTATGAGCGCATTTTCGACCTTGTTATACCCATATTAGCTAAAGCTGAGAATTTTCTTCAAAATAACTGGTTTTAACGATAATTTCAAAAATATTTCAGAAAACCGGTATGAGTGATATCGGCCTAAAGTTTTTAACATCGTCAGTGTCAGTACCCTTATGTATCGGAACTACACAACTGTTTAAAGACTGTTGGATAGGTGTTTGTATTAATACATAGATTTATTAGTTTCGTTAACAAGGGGAACAATAAGACTAATTTTAACCGACTTTAATAAGATCATATATAGTTATAAATACAACATTTTGTAGGATTATCTATTTTTTACAAAATGATTTACAGGAACGTTTACGAAATTTGGCCAACATCCGAACGTTCGTCATGTCCTATCATTTCTTACAAGAGTGTTAACCTAAAGAGTGTTAACCTATAAAACAAACACAGTATGAATTAGACAAATCAGGTGCTTTATAAAATCCAAGTGCTGTATAAAATCTAAAATCTTGTTTCCGTCATTTTTACGAATATTATATTGAATCAATCAAGATGCCATAAAATTTTTAATAATCATAAATTGAAATTTTTGATCATGTTCGATTTTATATTTTTACATAAATCACTACAATACTAAAAGGTGAAGGTAAAAGGAAATGGATCTAAAATGTGCGAATAGAATTTGAACAAAAGAATGAAAGATATCAAACGAAGCATATTTGAATTTGAAGAAGGAAAAACAAGATATTTTTTTTTTAGGTTCTCCGGAATAACACCGAAAATGATGAAGCATGTAACGAAGAAATTATCTAACGTGCAAAAAGATATTCGACAAATTCTACCTGGAGATGCCATTCTCGTTGGACAATCGTTAAACGTTGACTTGCATGCTCTAAAAATGATGCATCCATATATTATTGATACCAGGTAAGGTGATAAAAATCTTGTTAACTTATTAAGAAATCTTCTGCTTGTTGATCCGCTTAATGAACGATGAATTCCATCGTTTAACCTCAAATTTTTTCTGCATTTTTTTAATATTTTCTCCTACATAATTAGGTATGAGAAGGTCTACTTTGTAAATCCTCCTTGAGAAACCTTTAAAATCCTCCAATTGACTAGAAAGTGATGGATCAATTTCTTTTTCAAGCAAATAATTGAAATTACTATTTCCCTGTCGTGTTCATATTCTCAATCTTCTATGCAACAAATTAAAGTTTTTTTTTTGACTGCATTTGAAGCTACTTTATTAATTTCAGTTACACTATTATTTTTAATTCTTGGAGGAGTATATTAGTTTATTAACCGAACCCGTGCAATAGCTTAGTTTCAGTTGACCTTGTTCCCATAGCAATTTCTACAAGAAATCGGCGATATTAAAATTACCGTTGCAAAATAAAAATTACCCAATATTCTGACATAAATGCAGGATTAGAGGTGATTTAATTTATTAATCATTAAAAATCTGTAGCAGTAACCTAGAGGATTTATTTACAAAGAATACAAATTTTCAGTTCTCTGGTCACAATTTGAAACTAAAATGAGAGTACAGTGACTTAAAAATCCGCAGAAGCAATTCATCTGCGTTTATGTTTTTTATCTTTCATATGTATTTCGTACATTTGATTTATGAAGTTTTTGAACAATGTCTGCCTATGTCATCAAAACTAAATAGCTCAAACTCTATTGCACCGATTCCAACGAAATTTGGTAAACAGGCGAATGATTTTTCCAGGTTCTCAGAGAATGTGAACTTAGGGTGCCATTTACCCTCAATAAAATCGTCGATCCCAGAAAATGAGTAATATACGTTACATGTTTGAGGTAAAAGATGATTCACTTTTATTGTTCATTATAATTTCAATGTGTCGATGAAGAATTGAAATAATTTCCCTTTCGTTGATATAACATGTTCTAACAATTCCACTCTAGTCTTATTATATAATCATAGCGCACTCGAATTCACCCTGAAAATAGAATTTAAAGTGCTTTGCTTTTTAGTGCTATCAACATGGCAGGTCCTTAGTTTTAAGTTTTACAGATCTGATTAAATGTTGATATTTTTACGAATTTAGACTCTGCGTATAGGAAACTTAACAGCCTAAAACTTTTATAGATTCAGACGAGAGTGTTTAACTTGAAACATTGTTTATTGTTTACAGCATTATATATAATTTATCGGGCAATCGCACACGTAAATCAAAACTCCAAACATTAGCTCGTGAATTTCTGGATATGCGCATTCAGGAAAGTAGGCGTGGTCATTGTTCGCGCGAAGATAGTGTTGCCTGTTTAAAGCTAGCTAAACTGAAACTAAAAACAAGTATAGCATTTGGCGATGCCGTACTTATGAATGCATATAAGCGACGTAATGGCACGACTATCCCATCTGCTACCATGGCGACTAGTAATAATGAAGAAAATGATAAAGAGCTGACTGAAAATGGCAGGAATGCGAACTATGCGACGAGTTTGCTAAGACAAGTAACGATGAGCGGTAATCGGACAGTTAGTGTCGTTGCCAACGAGGATGATATCAAGAAATATCGATATTATACATCAAGTACGCTAATTACTAATGTTATTGGACCTTAACAATTGTGTTTATAGGATTTATCTCTTTTAAAATTATTAGAAAGGTTTACAAATCAAAATTTGTCCACATTACCATTTTAGTGAGTTTCTATCAGCCATTTTTTTAAATTATTCATGTACAAAATATTTCTATGAGATGTATATAACCAATATTATACTGATTTATATTAGGTATTGATCTGACCTACTCAAAATTTTGTACAATCGTCTCATATTAGAAAGGAGCTCAACTTATATCTTGAGATATATCCTAATATATCTCGTTTGCACAAAATTTGGAGCAGTGCAGACTCTTATCTAATGTAAACTAATCTTCATAACTTGTGTTACAAATTTAGAAAAAATCTGTTCAGAATTTAAAATCTCTTCGAATTCTGACCTGGATCGTTATTTAAACTGTTAGCATTTGATTACTGCCTTTTAGCTAAATTATTAATTTCTCTTTGGAAATTATTAATTTTCCTTAATTAATAATTCTAGATAGAAAAATTGCACACTTGAAATTAATTAAAATTATCTTTTACTTCATTAGAAGAAGACAGCAAACCATCAGCCGAAAATGTAACATTCAGTTCTGAAATATCCAATAGCGAAATCTTTGAAATGCTTTGCGCAAGCACCTCGAAATTCAATCTGAACATAGGCCATGTCAGTTTCGATGCAACAAAATTGGATGATCCGGCGAATTGTCGTAAAGTGAGTCGACGCATCGATCGATGGTCAAAAACGTTTACAAAACGTGCGACCATTTCCTCGCTCAATCTAATTCTTTTGGGCGGAAACGACAAAACGAATGGATGTTGTTTTATCAATCTTAAAACGAAAGACTTTGCTTAGTCCCCCCATTCCAGTTATTTTTTATTCGTTTAAGACACGAAATTAACCAATTTTTCGTCTAAGACTTGTTTATATAAACTGTAAACTGAGAGTGAAATGTATATCTAATATGTATGATACGATAATTTTAAATGTTATTGTTATTAATACAATACATTTATGTTAATGTTTTTTACAACGTTGTTTTTATTATAAATTTTTTTTATGGATTATAAAAGAGTTCACGAAATTGTGTTTCATTTCAATTTTCATAGATTTGATTTGCAAATTGGAAATCCAACAAATGTGTCTCTAGGAGACTGTCGGATTACCAAAATTATAGATTGACGGAAGGTCACATTTCAAACAACAAAAGGCTTCTTAGGGAGGGAGATAGTTACAAAAAGTTGAAATGTGAGAGATTCATTCATTATGCAGTACATTTTTTGTGCCATAAAAACTGGAAGCTAAAAAGGGCGAACTTGAATTCTACTTTAAAAAAACTTATTTGTACACGTTTAAATTGTGGCAACAGAAATCGAATTGTAAAAATTGCACACAAATAGAAACTAAAAAATAATGAATCAATGCCAGACACAATTGGTTCTAATAAAAAAAAAAACCTGCAAGAATAAGGTTCGTATCAAAAGGTGAAAATTTAAATAAAAACTGTTTTTTGTAAGAAATTGTTTTAAATGTTAAGAAAAACATGAATATTATAATAAATCACAATTAATAAGTATGATTATATCACATAACTAACAATAATAAATACTAATATGATAATAAAACAGTTGTAAACAAAACGTAAAAAATTAATATTTAAAAAGTGGTATAAAATAAAATTATCAGAAAAATAATTATTTTTGATGCTTATACATTTAAGATCATAATAAAAACTGTAGAATAATAAAAACTAGGCGCGTAAAATAAAAACCGGATAGAGTTCATAAAATTGTACTTAAAAACCTGCTGGCAAGTTTGTGATGTTTTAAGTAGTTAATAAGTTTTATGCTGAAAACCAAAAAAACGTTGTTCATTTCACTTGTATATTCAGTAATTCTCATATATCCATATATACTGGACCTCCCTTCTGAGTAACTACAAATTATATTCAACAGCACAAAGGAAGGGGAAAATTATTCACTCAATAGAGATGTCGCCATAAAAGTCACAAATAATTATTTCACACAGTTTATGAGTCATAAAATCATCCATTTTATAGTGTTTAAATATCTCGAACGTTAGAAAATTGTAAATTTTCCACTTGAAAGCGTCGCCTTTTATTTTTGACGAAATTAAAATATTTCAAACTGCAGGTACTCTGCCGCATTGTACAATACTCAATAATCGTTTAATACGTGTTTGTTTTCGACGTGTCTTTGGTTTTGGCCGTTGCCTATACCATTTCCAGCACAAATAGCAAACCATTACGGTTAGAGATAGGAGTAACACGGAGGTTACATTGAAATTTTCAACATTAACAGTGCTATAAGCACTACTCTGAAATGATAATTGGGCTTGATGCAATTGATGTTGCATATGATTCGAGTTTTTCTGACGCCAACGCCAAACATCCTCTTCGTCGTTGACCTGTATGGAAGCATCAGCTAAAATAATAATAAAAAAAAATTTGTCAATCAAAACCAATTTCTTATACCTCAAATATACCTTTAACAATATCATTAACTTTAAGAATAGGTATCGATACTTCCTCAGCAATACTAAGCAATTTCTGCGACTGATAGAAATCTGTTGGAGCTGAGATGTTTAAGGGTACAGTATGGGCATAGACCATATGCGGACATTGGGGTAAAGCTTTTGCCTGAGAATCGCCCAAATGTCCTTCAAGTACCTTTGAATATCTAATAACAAATGACAGTATTAATAGGAATTCTTACAATTGAAAATTACAATCTTATGAAAATAATATGTTTGAATATTTAATATATTTAAACATTTTGAAAATATTCGTTTACACACTTCATTAATTTCAATTAATGAGTGGTTTCAAATATTTTGAGTACTGTATGTGTGCTTTTTAATTGCTAATTTGAGCGTTTCTAGAATACTGCCCGAAGACACATAATCGATAGAGAAAAGGTGAAGTGAAAAAGCGTAACAATTACTGCGGGATACACATGAAGCGTTCTCCAAGTTTCTGTTTGAGCTTTCAACTATTTCGGCGTATCTCTTGTAGCGCGTTGCTAGTTGACATATCTTTACAGAAGCCAAATTGTCTGCTCGAAAGTCCTCCCAGTTTTTCCGGGTTGCTTAATAACCTCGATAGCAAGATATTTTTTATGTTTTGTCTAAGTTGTTATATAGATACAATGAGCATGACCGATCTTGATATTAATCTTTTCTTAACTCATGTTTTGGCAACACTATAGCAGTGCTACTTTTCAGATGTACGGTATTCTCCTTCCGTAGAACATCTTTTGCTTAGATTTACCAGCATGTCAGGTATGCAGCTACTTTTATTTCGGCAATTTTCATCACAATGCCAGGCGGTACCGGAACCTTGCCCCTGTTCAGCCTACTGGATCACATAGTGTGTTCGTTCGGCCGTGTTTTATTGAAGAATGATCTTAATTGGAATTTCATTATTTTTTGTTTTAACTCTTCAACTGCAGTTTTATATTGGGCACGCTACATTTTGGTTTGCTGAATCTCTTATTTTCATTCTGTTTCGTAATACCTTCCTTATTTCTGCTTTATTCGTTAGTGTGACTCTAATCGGTCTGTTATAGCCTGCTCTGTATTTGCCAATTCTTCTGACTTCTTGAATTTCTCCTGATTGAATATTTCTTTTGACAAATATGTCTTAATATTTTCAATAATAATAATAATATTTTCATCGTTAGTAATTCTTTCAGGGAAGTCCTGCGAGTTTGATTCCTCGGCATTATACAAAACTACATTGAAGGCTCTATCAACACATTCAACAACTTCACCTAACACTTCAGACTGAGAAATTCATTCCTTCTCACAAACTTTGTTCTTTCGAGCTTGTAGTTCCAATTGTAATTGTTTATTAATTTGGTTTTGCTCTTGTAGTTTTTCCCACACACGCCGATACTCTTTTTCCATCACTAGAAGTTTAGCCATGATATGATTGACCCTGTAAGTTATTGATACCCCTGCTAAAGGAGATGAAGTACTAGGTCCCTTAACTGTTAAAGCCATGTTGTCTTAAACTTCGCTGCTAGATTCATTCACACATGAAGCAAAATATCACCCGGAACCCGATATTAACAGACCTTTTATCTCATTTAAAGGCAAAGGTGTGTATCTTTGATGAAACCAATTACCGCAGTCCCAACATTTAACCGAATAGCCACTATGCGACTCAATGACATCGCGACACTTCATACACTTTTCACTATTCTTTTTACGCTTACTCATTCCCGCCATGTTATAATTCAGTAAACTGGTAACTTTAAGTCAAGTTGTTTAACTGAAGGTATAAAAACAGACAAAAACAACAGCAACGCGTGACAATTTTTTTTTCAATTACTGATAATCTGTTGCTCATCACAAACCCGTGATTTCCGATGAATAACAAATATATCACAAGTTGTAGTTCTCAAAGAGCTTTAATTCAATATAACTTACACTATTTATTTCATCCTATTTCTAGTTCTATTACACAAGGAACACCAGCGTGTGCTCGCGCGTTACGATATCATGCTCTTTAAAGAAAGTAAGATTCTTGACATAAGATAACTATTTGCAAACGCATTATGCATTTCTCATTTTGGAAACAAAGATCTATTTCCTAGTATTCACACAGTTAAAGTAGTAGATATAGAGAAGAGAATGTAAGTACAGCTATATGTAATAAAACAGTGATGTTACAAATACATTTTAGTTAACCTGTACTTTTCAAGTTCCCAGTGAAATTAAACGTGCGAACAATTTGGCATTTTTTAAGTCAAGGCTGAAACAGTGGATATTGAGGTGGACCACGTCTAAAAATACGTCATGATTTAGATAACATAAAAACTCCTATCATTATTGAAGTAATAACAAATCCTAAAAAAGCATAGTAGGTACAGTAAGTACAACTGTAATAAGATATAAGTGGTATGTGTATTGAATCTAAGATTGTAATACGGGCGATGTTAGCGGATTACCTGCTTTTTGCCTTCTAGCAAAGAAAAAAATATATATTTGCAGTATAGATTCCACGACCAAATTTCGGAAAGCTTATGCTGGGTATTTCTTTGAAACTTAGAAGATGAACATTAAAATATTAAATATTATATTGAAACTTTCTTTTGTAACCTTAAGTAATCTCAACCTATAGTTGGACTATAATTCATGCAATAATTCGTGACCACAATCAGATCAATTGAAACCTTGGTACACACACGCAAGCAATGCTTTTCGTGTGTACAATAATGTATAAAGTATGACCAGAAAATATAATTGTGGAACGATATTTTTTCGGAAACGTACACCATCAGTGACGGGCACCTAAACCCTTGAAACTTTATGACAAAAGGTATAGGAGAAAATCAGAGCAACCATGACCTACACATTAATAATATATCTTACTTTCACATAAACATTCAATGCCTACGCAGTAAAATAGGACTGCAGGACTACCTAAACAAAAGCATAAACTGTCTCCATCAACGAACACTGGCTTACAGGAGAGAAGATTAACTTGTTACAGTTGGAAAACTATCAAATTATTTCATTCCACGTCAGAACCGCTAAAAAGCATGGCGATTCAATAGTGCTAGTACACGACAGACTTACAAGTCTTACCACAGTAATCAAAGAAATAAACAATAAATCAGTGGAAGTCATATGTGAAATAGCATCGATTTACATTGACAAAAAGTTAATACTACTATCAACATACAGACCTCCGTTAGGTGACTGAGGGTTTTATAGATGCACTGTCCAATGCATTGGATATTACGTACAAATATAACTATGTCACACTAGTAGCAGAAGATTTCAACATCAACCTACAATCAGCCTCTCAGAACAGACAATCACTTTTGGAATTATTTCAGATTTTCAATTTTAGCGAAGGAAACAAGCACCAAACACCAGAGTCACCAATACTAGTGTATATCTATCTCTAGTACGCCATATACTGGAGTTTGGAAGTTGCATATGGTCGCCTATATATGTACTAGAACAAGTACAAAATAGATTTTTAAAAAGAATAAGATTCAAATTAGGACTACCGAATAGCTTAACAACAGACTTGATGCGAGCTTTTAGAACATTAAAGAATAGACGTAAGACAATAGTTATATGTATGTTATATAAAATAATAACCGGTCTAGTAGACAATATAGAACTACTGAGTAAAGTACACATAAAAATACCAAATGCAAATACAAGGAACAATAGACTGTTCTATCCCGAACTCAGCGTGACTAACTATTCAAGCCATGAACCAATCCGTAGAATGATTGTACAGCACCGACATCATATATTTGTACAACATAGATATAAGGAATTTAAAAAAAAGACTAAGAAACATATTCAACGGAACTCTACTGCTAAATTTATTTACAGAACATACTATTAATTATTATTTTGCTGATTACCAATTATTTCTACTTATACTTATATTTAAATTGACTATGTAAAATTTATGTTTAAAACTTATAACTGTATAGACCTTTAAAGGGGCAATTCCCGTAAATAAAGCATTTATTATTCATGTACTGATAACATATTTGCCAATATAAATGTATTTGAATGCCATGTTGTTGTGCCTCACCTTCCCGATCAATATGGAATTGTCATGGAGATATTCATTGAATTCAAAACAAGAACCAGAAATATTCTGGGTACATTAGCAAACCGATATCTACTAAGAGAAAGCTGAACCTACTAAAAGTAATTCTGTATCTGGGACATGGTTTGGTTATCAGACAGCGTACACAGCCTGCCATAACACATTTATCAACATAACCAACAAAGTTATGCCAGTGCGTCAAATAAAACTTCGTAGGAAAGCTACCAACTTCAGATCTTGGTATAATCAAGATCTACTACAGCGCAGAAACCACATAGAGAATTTAAAAACCATGTACAATTGCACCCCGAGTAAAGAAATAAAAACGACGCCAAAACGTGTCCAACTTAGTTACAAAGAATCTCACAAGATACTAAGAAGGTGTACAGGCGTAAAAAAATTAACGCGGCATAAGCCGTCCGAAATGTGGAAAATGATAAGATCACAAGCAATTTAAAAAAGGTAACCAATCTAGATGCTGAAAATTGCCACGAATTTAGATAACCTCGTAAAGCAAACTGGAAAATATCCTGGACCCTGGAGACGAATTCAGGGATATGCACACACGATATCCCAAGAAGGGAAGATCATTCTTTCTAGAACCGATAACTACATCAAAATATACAAAATAATTAATGTGATATCTCAGTGAATATAATAAAATATGTCAATCGTAACGCTATTAACTCACTCATGCATGTGATAAATTTGTGCCTCAACCAGGGTGATACCGATACACAAGAATGATGACATAAATAAAGTTGAAAACTTCATGCCAATATCAATCACACCTCTATTCTCAAAAATGTTCGAAACTGCTGTTATGACAAGAATGATGAAATTTCTAGGGGACGGCATATGCAAATCCCAATATGTTTTTATGCCACACAGGGCAACCATACAAGCAGTGACAGCATTAATTGAGGAGATAAGAGAATCGTTTGAGAAGAAATCCGAATTTTATGCCGTGTTTGTTAATTTAAGTAAGGCCTTCGACACAACAAACTCATAGTTAGGCTCGCCACTCTCACTCCTACAATCATGTCTAACACACAGCGGTCAAATCGTATCATTAGACGGGAAATCTTCTACACCAAGAATAACAAAATATAAGGTCACGCAAGGATTGATATTTAGGGATTTACTATTTATAACATATATCAACGATTTCCCGATAAACACGTTAAATGTCTTTTGTATGCTGATCATACATCATTTGTAGCTAACGATGAAGCACACATTCTACAAGCCGAAGTCGCACCTAAGCAATAGTTTACAGCAGTCTAGTCGTCAATGAAAATAAAACTGACAACATGAAATTCGGTATAAAAGCTCTGACTAATAGTAGCGTGAAGTCCCTTGGAATCCATGTACAAGCCAACCTCACATCTGCCAGCCAACATCTGGTCGAACACGTGAGTACCAAAGCAGCAAAAAACCTATACCGGATAACTTCTCCCCGGATGTAGCACTAACTGTCTACTATGCTCACATCGAATCCATTATTTCCTACGGATTAATAATCTGGAGAAGCTCATAAGAATTTTCCGGCAACAAAAGCGTGCTGTCCGAATTCTTATCGGGCTGACTGGTCGGAAGGCGTGCCTTCAAAAACCTTGGCATACTGTGACAGTACACAGACTGTACGTACTCTAGTGCCTACTTAAATAAAATAAAGACAAGATACCTATTCATGTCAGAAAAACGTCCACACCTATGGAACATGAAGAAGAGGTGACATCTGTATCCCACCAAACAGACTACAAAAAAGTATTAAAGAATATATAGCTATCAAAATGTTTCATTTACTACCGAATGAGATAAGAAGCCTAAAGACTCGAAAGTTTAATCAAAAAGTAAATAAAGGGCTGTTGAATCACGAACTATATGATCATACAGATTTCTTTAAAGTGTGTTCATATTAATCATAACCTAGTAGCCCTGTGCAATTATTAATCTTTTGCAATTTTTAGTGAAATTATTAGTTTTCTTTTCTTTCTTTAACCTTTCGCTCTCTTCCTTGTCTTACCGCCATATTATGTACGTATTTTTAAATAGTATTTTTTAAATTGTAGTTTAGTATATTTTTTAAGTTCTTAGAGCCTTGTAGTATTTTTAAGCTTGACGTTGTAACCTACTGAATGTATTACAATATACGTCTGTTATTATTATCATTATGACCAATCAGAAATAGAAATCTGAAATATAGACTAGATAGAGAATTGTATATTGTCCTCACAACTACCTCCCCTCTTTCACTTCTGTATTCTATTCTTATGTATACTCTCATGATTATTTTGTCACTCTAGTCATAAATTATCATATAATATTGTGATTGTTGTAAATTATATTACAATGAAATCTCTGTATTTGAATATCACATTAAATAAATAAATTGAAGTCCAAATAATCGACTTACATATTCAAATGGTTCTGGCCGAAAGGAAGATTGCACAAAAAGACATTGCATCGAAAGTAAAATGGGTTCATTTCATAAAATAAGATGTTTTCTTTCTGTTCAATTTTTTTCCTCTTATTGATTTGTTTTCAAACATAGTTTATAAAAATATAAATTACAAAATAAAAATAGTAAAATGACAGAGATATACATAAGAAATAAAAGAGATAAATATCATGATCCAATTAGTAGCTGTTATTTAAAAAAAAATCTAAACAACTCACCTATACAATCTATTCCCATCCATTCTTTGCGGAACATCAGTCAGCACTCGTTTATCAAAATACATCATTCTATTGCTTTTGAAAATCTCCGGTAAATGTCCAGTAGATGTGTACTCCAATATCGCATCCAACATCCAATAACAAGCTGCGTCCAAATGACTCGCATCAATACAATTGGAATCACCATAAACCACAAGTCTTCCAGATGATAAAAGATTATTACCAATAATTGTTTTCATCGTTGTAGATGAGGAGGAAGATGTTGGAAGATTTGATTCAATTACTGTATCAATTTGATTATTGATTAGTGACAAGTCATCGTTAACAGTTTGTGTTTGGAGTAGGCCTAAAATTGGAACGTCATGTCGTGATTTGTTATCAACTGTACTAGGATTTAATATCTGTAAAAGAAGTTAAAATATTAAGTTTCTAATATTTTAATAAATACTACAAATCACCTGGATGCCTTGATCTCGCAATTTCTTTCCAATAACAAGTCCATTTTTGGGAAACTTAGCAATACTTGTACCTGATGCATAATACATGTCATGATCTCCAATTTTAAAATCACCTTCAAACACGCGATCACCAAATTCAATTCCCCACGAAGCTAAAAGGTCATTTAATGCTGGTACATTAGCACCACCTATATTAATAAAATTAATTAATTTTAGAGATCACTGAACATAAAAATGAAAGTACAACAAACCGGTATCGGGCATCCACCATTGTCTCGTGTTCTCATCATAAAATTTCACTTTCTTCATCACGGTAACATTGTACCAATCTGCGAAAACAATGATCGATAAGCCAGAATCAACATCTCGTTTTAATTTGCTAATTTCTTCCGGAAAATATTCTTCTTCCGGATCAACAATTAATAATGTTCCATATTGTGATGCATCGAAACATGTAAATGGTGATCCTAATAAAAATTTGATCACAAAATCAAAACAATCATTTAAAATAAATATATCTTTAAAAAAAATTAAATCTAAACAATTTCATGTTCCTTAGTTTAAAACATCTTTTACTAACGTTTGTATTATATTCTACATAGGACGAAAATTTAATTATCGTGTGAAAAACAAATACAATTATGAAAACATTAAAAATGAGGAAATTTTGAGCTTAAAAAAGCCCAAAAAATGGACAATGTATGTTCATTTTTTGCCCCCGGGCCGGCCCGCCCCCTCGCCCCCTGGCTGTTCGTTCCCCGTCGTCTCACAATATACCCCGCGCTCCCTTTCTTCCTTACATTGTTGCCTAGTAAGAATTAATTACCTAGTACTTCCACATAATAGCCAGCACTTCTTAGATTCTGATACATTTCACGAAAGTTAGTGTGTATATGATCACCGTTCCAATCTAGCGGATCAGTTTTCACATTCAAATTATCGCGGGGAAAATAACCTGGTGGATAACGTAAATTATGATACTGATCCCAAAGGATACGTTTATTACGTGGCGGAGTCGGCATAATTTTTGTTCTGAAAATATTTTAACATTACCATTTTAAAATTTTCAAATTAGTATAAGTTTATTACATTCCAAGCGCATAAAATTGCGATTTTAAGTTGCTTACCTGATAGGCAATATGACAGTACTTAGTCGCGGTTCAGATTCGCCTAAACCCGGTGGCGATTCAATAGTAATACTCAAATGTCCCTGAGCGAGACCTTCGAATGTTGCTCCTTCTGGATTGACCGAAAAACTTAAAGCCAACCAACCAGACCAAGGCCACAATAATTCCGAATGTGTAATCGCTATATCCAATAATTGTCCATTTTGTGGTGTATAAGGGTACCTACATATAATTTTCGAGGTAGGTTTAAAAAATAAAATAAAATGATATGATACAAAAATACCATTGAGGCTTTCCAGCGATTTTACCAGATACACCAAGACCATTTAAAATCGTTACATTAACAATTACAGGCATTGCGCCAGCATAAAGTGGTTGCGTACAATAAGGCCACATGTAAGGACATTCACTCAAATCAATGTAACTAGGACTTAGACTCGCCTATAAACAACGAATACTAATGTTACAAAATGAATAAAAAGACCACATAAATTTCAAATTTGATAATAAAAATTACCAATCATTAAAAAAACATTCGAGCTATTGTGGATAAATTAAAAAATTATATACTCATGTATGTCAAATATTTAAGTTATAACAAAATATATACACACCTGAGGTTTATAACTGCTCAATATCTGATAGGCTTTAACCAAATTGAGCTTGCCATGTCCTTGTTCAAACATATTGATTCCGGGCAATCGTCGCGCTGACGCAATCAGTGCCTGTTTGACACTCGCCGGGTTAATGATCTCATCGACACGATGTGGCGGTACACCGCTCGCTAAAAGTGTAACGGCGCCAGCTACAACGGGCGATGCCACACTAGTGCCACTCAGTGAACGACAACCGCCACGTAAACTTGAACCACGAACATAAGCGCCATAGGTAACGATATCGGGTTTCACACGGCCATAACCTGCATATAATAAGATCTCGCTTTTAAGGTGAATAAATAGGATATGCAATAACATAACCTTGAGGTAATTCCCAAGTTGTCATGCCCCTAGATGAAAATTTAGCGATTTGGTCCTCAAAATTTATACCACCCACTCCGATCACATCCATCTGATCGGCTGGATTATTTAAAGTACCATATAGTGGCCCATCATTACCAATTGCCGATACCATTATAACCTTAATTAACCCAAAGAAGAATGAGATAAAACATTGAAAACATTACAATAATTAAATATACCTTATTAGCGGTAAGTTCCCAAACTTTATCAACAAATGGATGATCTTTAAAATCAGGACCGCCAATGCTCAAATTAAGTACATTGATCTTTTTTAATATAGCGTAATTAAAAGCGTCCAAAAACCAGCTAGTGTATGACACTTGTTTATTTGTGAATACCCTGTAAAAGTGCATTTTTAATTTTAGTAATTTAATTTTCAATGCGAAAAATAAATTTATCTTTAGTTAAATAAAATTCTTCGGATTTGGACAATAATGTATTATATAGTTATTAACCCAGTTTGATATTATTCGTCGACGTTTCGGTTTCCACGTTATAAAAGCATCATCAGGAAATTTAACTGGAATCTTAAATGTTGACATTTCTATAGTATAATAGTAACAACTGTTGATTCTCGGTGTTGGCATGCCTTTTCTTGAAAACGCGCCATCTCTTTAGGGGAGTGACACAACTCAGCCTATAAATGGAACGCATCTCTTGAACAAGCCCCATGATTGCTTTGTGCAAGTTGAATACTGTAGTGGTGATCGCGTCCAACGTAAATGATGAATGTTAAATGAAATTCTTCAGATTTGGATAATAATATATTATCGTGGGTTAATTATATTGATATTACTGATTATTTCGGTTGTCATGTTTTAAAACCGTCATCATGACAACATTTAAGATTCCAGTAAAATTTTCTGATGATGGTTTTAAAACATGAAAACCTAAACGTCGACGAATAATATCAAACTTGGTTAATATCAATATAATATATTGATGTCCAAATAAGAATTTTATTTAACATTCTGCGATTACTTAATGGAATTGTGCAGTAATCTGATTATTGAAGAGCAAAGTGGCTTTTTGCCTGGACGCGCAACTGTTACTAATCTTGAAATGCGATATTGTTGAGTTTTGGATAAAGAAATCTCAAGTAGACGTGATCTATACAGATTTCTCCAAAGCTCTCAATCGAGCCAATCACCAACTTCTCATCGCAAAGTTGGACACCATGGTATTCGATGAGAGATTGATACGTTGGGTAAAGAGTTTCTTGGAAAATCGTACTTAGTTTGTAAAACAGTCAATTTTCTATCTGCTCCTGTAAACGTCTTGTCTGGAGTGCCAGAAGGGTATCACCTATCCCTTCTATAGTTCAATCTTTTTATTAATGACATCAAAAACTTCGTCAATAATTGTAAAATCAAGATTTATGCAGATGATGCTAAACTTAATAAACCAATAACATCCCAACAAGATCAAAAAAAGCACTTCAAGTAGAACTGTCCAAGTTTGTTGAATGGTCCAAAAAACAATGAATTAGGCATTAATGTGGAGAAATGCTGTTTTTTAGCTTCTATCCTAAAACGGAACGGTTTCCGCCGTTCCAATATCAAATTGGAAATAAAAAAGCTACAGTTAAGTATTTGGCCATTTACTTCGACTCCCGTTTAAACTTTGCTTTGAATAAGTCTGTTAACCATTGGGATTTATTTAGCGTAATTCTAAAGATCTCAGTCTCGTCTCCACTAAACTCTTATATGTCTCTATAGTCACACCAACTCTGGAATATGGCTTCTCCATCTGGAACCCTTTGTATGACGAATACCTGACTCTAGAAAGAGTTCAAAATTATTTCTCAGACACTGCGCTAGGAGACTGAATATTCATATTTTTCGTCACTATTATGCTCAAATACTCAATCTAGTAGATCTGGTTCCATTAGACGTCCGTAGAGTGCGCGTTGATGCAGTTATGTTTTTCAAGCTACTAAATGGTATTATATGCAGTTCAGAACTTTTGCCACAGGTGAGATGGAATGTTCCAAATCGAACCCTGTGCCATTACAATACTTTTTTTACTAACGCTCTCAATTTTGCCGCTACACCAGATGCATGAGACTTTTTGACCAACTAGATCTACACCTTCCGTGCAGTACTGTGTCAGATTCAAGCTCAAATTTCAGATTCAAATTTTCTAAATCTAAGTCTGTTTTTGTTTATTTTCGTCATTTTGCTCTCCCCTTTTTTTTCATCTTCGCCTCGTCCTATTTTTCCGTATTACTCTAACTCTATAATCTTCTCTTAACTGGTCATCTTTTCAGAATACCTGTATTGAGCTACCTTTACTGATTTAATCATTGTTTTTATATTATCTTATGTTGTTTATTTACTACAATCTTATGCTGCCTTAATTCTCTTCTTTATCAACGATATCACTCAAATTTTAAGACTTAAAAAAACCGTTATCTTTCGCGTTCTTCTTCTAAGTTACTACATATTGTATTATTTTGATTATATTGGGGTCTTCCCGTAATAAAGATTATCTTTATTATAATCATTTACGTTGGACGCGATCACCACTACATTATTCAATTTGCATGGAACAATCGTGGTTTTTTTCCCAAGAGATGCGTTCGATTTATGGAGCGAGTTGTGTGACTCTCCTAAAGAGATGGTGCGTTTTCAATAAACGGCATACCAACACCAAGAATCAAGAGTTGTTATCATTAAATTGTAGAAACATCAACATTCTGCCTCAATATTTAAGATTCCAGTTAAATTTCCTGATGATGGTTTTAAAACACGAAAACCGAAACGTCGACGAATAATATCAAACTATTGTTGTCCAAATCAGAAGAATTTTATTTAACATTCATCATTTACGTTGGACGCGATCACGACTAAAACATATATCTTTAGTGTTAACATTGTAAAAAGTTTCTTGCTTAGAGTAACTCGTTCCTATAAGTGTTGAATTATGGTTCATACAATTCAGAAAAGAAAGAGTTCTGCTAAGCCCACGTATATCTATTGTCAAATCAAAATCAAATCAACAAACACTGTTTCATTATTCGTGGAAAAATATACTACTAATAATTCATTGAACCATTAGTAGTGTCGAATCTGTTCCTGATCTAATAATAAGAATCTATTCCTCATGACCTATTCCTCATGAATCTATTCCTCATGAATCTATTCCTCATGAATCTATTCCTAATGACCTAATTTCTGATTGGTCAAATAGAATTATACATTGGAAATTTGCCAAGGTGATTAATATGACAACCGAAGTGGTACAAGATAAGCAAAAACACTGTACAGTGAACCCTAGATCTAACGAACTACCGTTAAATCAGAAAATGGTGTCTATATAAAATTAAAAGTAAATTAAATTACAAATCATATATTTACCCGCTTACCGTAATTAATGCGAACCAAGTCCGGAGTTTATTTAAAATGAATTCATATTATTTTCGTTTAAAACACAGACTGTTGGCAGTAACATTTATTTATGAAAAAAGTATAACATAAGAATTTATCTGTACACTATGAATTTACAATACATAACATGAATAATTCAATAAAAAATTTCTTGGGAATCTGATAATAGGAGATTTGCAGACGACGTGCTAGGTTGAGATTTTTGTTTAATTGACTTGAAGAATGCGTCCAATTTTAATTGCATTTTCAAAGATTGTAGTTTGGTAACAATAATTTCCCTAAATTTGCGAAAAAGAGAGTAATATGGCTGCACGTCTGGGTCTGTCGATGAGTCGATAAACGAGATTAAATCGTCAAGATGACTCCTTACTTGGCTCAGTTTATTTTTTTAATTGTTGGCTCTTCTTTTTCATCGCTATCGTCGTCCGTTATATTTTGACCCATAACTTTTTCAGTTACCTCACTTTCCGACATTATTTTGATAATGTCGACAAAAATTTGTCGAATATCAACTTTCCGACAAAAATTTGATAACCAGGATCACCCTCGTCTTCTTCCAACCACTGTAATACTCTATCTTCAGTTGCGTCCTTTTCGCCAGCATTCAGCATTGTCCTACAAAAAATCCTCAACTTCAAATCCCTGAAACTGTAATTCAACATCCATATTGTTTAACAGTTTATTCCACCCATTTTCCAATATTTGGCACTTCACTTCTTTCCAAGCCGCTGCAAAGTTAAATATTGCGGATTTGATATTATATTTTTTTAAATTGTCAACTGTACGCTGTCCTCTTGTATGCGTTTCGTTAGGATCATCTTCCAACTTCTTGCAATTTTTTTTTCCTGTTGTGTTTTTTGGTAAAAACATACACTTCAATTTTCCGTCTTCCGTACACAACACAGTCTCCGATGGATGTGCAGGTGGATTGTCCAGTAACAAAAGTGCTTTGTCGTTTTGTGGCGGTATCAATAATTCCACAACCTGATATTTTTTCACTTCTGGCAGAAAATGTTCAAAAA
>WYDF02070232.1:0-11472 GCA_009867245.2 Adranes taylori
AAGTAGAATTTTAATTATCCTTCAGTGCATAATTTAGCTATATTACAATAGCCACATATGTTCGCACCGAATAAATCACATTAATTGCAAAATTGAAAAATGTTACTATCATACGACAAGATCTTGTTTCGTCGTTTCGCGGTCTTATCAGGCATGAGTGTGTAACTATTTCAATTCAGTTTGACTGGCGTGTCTTCTATGCTCGTTGCGTGAAAGAAGTTTAAGATTCTTAATTGTGGTTCAACATTTTTGGTTCTAAAAAATTATTTTTTATTTAAGATATTTGTCATTAGTGGCTTATGTATTATCAAACCCAAGAGCTGTACTCTGTAATGTAGTTATTAAAAATCTTTAAGTTGACGTTACAAATATTATAAACATTAAATTTAATTAAATAATTTTTATTATTTTAGTGTTTAGTAAATCCAACTAACTTATTGGACGAATTCACTTTAGGCAATGTTACACGAGTGTCACCATTTTATACTGAAGTACAGGTAGATAAATTATATTAAATAATTTCATAGTTTAAGAATTGCTGTAGTCTTGGAAAAAGTAAAACCATGTCATATTCTTTTTTTATACTTTTACCACAATTTTATAAAAAAATAAATTATGAAGGATGACAGAATTTATGAAGAATGAGTAATTATGAAATATTCCATTACGTTCTTTTTACTGATTTCATCCAAGGAAAAACAGGAGAAAATTCCTGGAAAAATTTTTCAATATAAATTTTATGAAAATATATTATTTTTAAATGTAGGTAAATGAATTTAACATTAAAAGTCAAACTCATGGCATTGTATTACAAATCAAAAAGATAAACAAAACAACAGAAATTATAATGATTAGTTATCGAATTATTAAAGAGAAGTGTATTAATTTCAATGATGATTTAGGGAGAAATAGCAGATAGACGTTTATTGAAATAGAATATATTATTTTCAAATGCTGACACCTAGGTGAATTATTATTTTTACTAATTGACAAAACATTTAGTAATGATTTAGTAGCATAATAATTTGCATTTCAATGAACTTTTTATGACGTACAATTTTGTTTTAAAAAGTTAAACATTTTTAAATTTTTATTACTATGTGAGTTTCATTGTGTAAACTTTCACACATTTGTTTTATTTTTTCTTTATTCATTTTGTATAATGTTACGAGATTCTCGCGCCTTATTTTACCTAATATTAATATCCCTGAGTTACTGTAGTATTTCTTAAAAGATGACTACACATTTGAGGGTTTTTCAAGTGACACATGGATGACCCAAAAACAAAATACGTTTCAGTGCATTTTAAGTTCTTTATCCCTAGTTGAGAAATATCCATTAAAAATGACTTCTTTTATTTTTGCTATAATCGTTTTTTTTTCTGTTCTTATGCATTATTAAGTATTTGTGTGTAATGTTTTAATAATTATTTCAAAACAAACAGGAAAAAAGGTGTGCGTACACTACCGTTCTATAGCCCTGATATGACACGCAAGCAAAGTAATGTTGCAAATAATATCTCAACGCAATACATTTGCCACATTTACAAAAGGGAAATCGGGCTTTGAATCAACTTAGAAACTAATTCTATAAACAAATTCAGAAGAAACTAATTCTATGGAAACAAATTTCTCACAGTTTGATCAACTAATAGCTTAAACAATGATAGTGCAGGATGGACGAACCTTTTCTGGAATTAGTTTATCGACACCCTCTTTATCAGAAGCATCATTGTCGGAGTTAGAGAAAATTAATGACTTAGCAAACTAAACCACCACCAGATAATTTTTTGTTATAAATTCATGGGTGTGATCACCACCCCATCTTTAATATACTGGAAGTCCTACGTTTTGTTATATATTGCATAAAATAAAAGTTGAACCATTTTATTTTGACTGTCACCTTTTAACTCATACATTCAATTTGCACAATAGCTCTTTAGGGTAACTTATACATAAAATCGCGTAACCTATAAATCGCCTACCATTAACCCCCGGTCCACGTACTTCACTACGGCGCGTTTTGCCGCGGCCTCGGCCACTCTTGACTCACTTTTTCCTCGTATTTGCCTACGTCGCGTACAGCTTCGCTGTTTGCTGTCCGCTTTGCCGCAACCTGCGGCAGCTCTTGACTCACTTTTTCCCAGTATTTCACTACTACGGGGACAGCTCCGTTGTCCGATTTACCATGGCCTAAGACCAATTTTGACTCTCTTTTCGGCTGATTTCTAAAAGAGCAATCTACCTAAACTTTGTGAATTCGTCTATGTACGAATTCGCCAACCCATTAACTCCCTCGCCCTCATATTTGCTTACGGAGCGAACAGCTTCGTTTTCCGCTTTGGCGCGGCTTGCTGTCGTTTTTGACTTATTTTTTCCCCACTGCTGCTTATGAGTCATCCCTATGTCCGTTTTGCACAAAATTGAGTTTCCTGGGTCTTAGACATGTTCCCCCAAGTTTTATTTTTTGAACTTCATAGAAACCGAGATATTTAATGTAGTACAATACACTTTTATAGTTCCTTCTAGAGATGCGCCTTCATTCCAAAATATGCCAACGTCGTGTTTTATACCACCTCCAGGGATGACATTAGTTTCATTCGACGCATAATACAATATACTATATGCGAACTAAATATTAGGTTTCTAATTTTAAAACTGAATTTCTCAATAAAATAATCATTTTGAACCCCTCCCAAAATTATATTGTGCACAAGTCACTGATAACAACATTTATTCAATTGCAAAAGCACAGTCAATATGTCTCATACAATGTAAAATAATTTTCCTGTAACTTTGCATATGTGCTATTATGTAGGCCTTACATGTATATAAATAATATGACTTGAATTCCGTTACCATGACAAGTTGAGAAATTTGAAGTTATTAAGGATCATATCTTGGAAACGATAAGAGTTAGACCCCTGATGTGTCACATCATTTTAAATAAAATTACAGGTGCTATCAAGCAGTTTAAAAATACACAGGGTGTTACTAAAAACTTTTTAAAAAATTTTCTTATTGCTCAAAATCGTATCAGTATATTGATTTGCTTACACAAATGAGGTCCCTTAGACGCACATATACTCCCCAAGTTTTATTTCACCAGCTTTCATAGGAAGCGACATATTTAGGGTAGAAAATTTTTGTTTCAAGGTCAAATTGCTTTGGTGCAATGACATGGGATTTTTTAAACTCACTTAATTCCTTAAGTATCTTAGGATCTTCCAATGCACGAAATTAAAAAAAAAATTCAAAATTTTCAAAAAATAAAAACACCCTGTTAAATTGTGTTTCTAGAAAATGTTTCCAACAAAATCGAAGGGAATTTTGGCATAAAATAAAGTTGATTCGAATATCCTATCTTTCATAGTTTCTGAGATATATTGAAAAATATTTTGAACGTGACAGCGTCGCGTTCTGTACATAACAGAAACATGGGATTTTTTATTCTCCGCATAGTACGAGGCATAGTGTTTCAGCAAATTTCAGCCATCTAGATTAAAAAGGCCTTCTTTTGTGAAAAACATGGCGAATTTCCGCCATATTGTGATTGATAAAAAATGACAATTTTTTTACGGAACATTCGTATGCATCTGTCTACTAAATGTCAAATACAAATCTATCCAATAGGTTAAGAGTAATTCTTGAACATCGCGACATCCGCACAGGTAGACACCGAAAAATTCACCCTTCTTTTAAATTTTTGCAGAAGAAAAAATTTTTTGAAATATTTTTTTACGGTTGATTATTCCTTATGTCTCCCTCTTCGAATTATGTATGAACAGTTTGCAGTGATATGAATACAAGAGACGTACTAAGGTGAAATAGAAAAAACTTCTCAAAAAATGAACTCTATATCTTTCTTATATCTATACATACTTCGTACGTATATGATATATGAGAGATAAAAATTCGTGGACATGATCGCCATCCCATATTTCATATACTGGAAGTCCTACGTTTATGCAAGATGTATGCAAGATAAAACAAAAATTGAATCTTTTAATTTTGCCTGTCACCTTTTAAGTCGTCTATTAAATTCAATTAGCACAATAGCTTTTTAGGGTAAACTAATCAAAATTAGTGTAACCTATAAATCGCCAACCCAATAAATCTCCTACCCATGAATTCCCCGGCCCTTATATTTGCCTACGATGGCCTACGATCGCTCTTGACTCTTTTTTCGACTAAATGCCAGACTGTCGTGGCCTTGTGAATTCTTCTATGCATGTATTCGCTTACCCATTAATTCCATGCTCCCCATATTAACCGACGGCGTCTATCTGAAGCTGTCCGCGAAACTGTCCGCTGGTCGGCCTGTTGTCGTATTTAACTTACTTTTTCCCTACCTTTTTTCCCTACCTGCTTTACGTAAAATTGAAATCCCTGGGTCTTACACATGTTCCCCAAGTTTTATTTTTTAACTTTCATAGGAACTGATATTTAATGCAATACAATATCATTTTTCCAGAAAATGGATCGCAAATTTTACAAAACAAAAAACACCCTGTAAATACCTTAATATGTAATTTTACAAAAAACGTCTCAAATAAAATTGAACGAGCTTCTGGTAGCCTGTACAATAAAGCTTATTTAAGTATTTTATCTTTTATAGTTCCTGAGATAGATCGAAAAGGTTGTAAAATTTTAAACATGGCAACGTCGCGTTCTACAGCAGTTACAGGCATGGTACTAATTTCTTTCGACGATTAATACAAGATACTATATGTGATAAAAATTTCAGTGTTCTAGTTTTAAAACTGATTTCAGTGTTCTAGTTTTGAATTTTTGAATAAAATGAACATTTTGAACCCCTCCCAAAATTATAATGTGCACTCGCCACTGATAACATCATTTATTCAATTGCAAAACCTATAAGTTATATGTCTTATAGTCTTATAGGTCTCATACAACGTATAATATTTTTCCTGTAACTTTGCATATATGTGCTATTATTTAGGCCTTACATGTATATATCACTGTTGAATGTCGGTTCCCATGGCGACAAGTTGCGAAATTTTAAGATATTACGTGTAATATCACTGAAACGATAAGTGTTAGGCATGTGGATAGTATTTTAAATAGAATTCAAGGGCTATGAAAATGTATAAAAATATACATAGTGTTAGTAACAGTTTAAAAAAAATGTATTGCTCAAAATCAGTTCAGTATATTCAATTACTCATAGTGGTACAATTGAGGTCCCGTAGACATACATATGCTCCCTAAGTATCATTTTTCCAATTCCGATGCTATTACATGCAAGTTTTTAAAACTCGGTTAATCTCTTAAATATTAAAGTATTTTTCGATACAAGAAATAAAAAAAAATATTGCAACAATTTTCGTGAAAATGGACAATAAATTTTCAAAAAATTTTTTTAAAAATGTTTCAAATAATATCGAATGGGCTTGTAAGATATATAAAAAATTATTTTTAAACTTTGCATGTGACAACGTCGCGTTCTGAACATGGCAGAGACATCGGACATCTTTTTTCATTCATCGCATAGTACGAGGCCCTATGTGTTTGCAAAAGTTTAGCCTCCTAGATTGAAAACTGAATTTTTTGTGAAAAAATGTCGCATTTCCGCCATATTGGATTTATAAAATAAATGCTTTTTTGCGAAACAATAGTGTGCATCTGCTTACCAAATTTCAGCCAAATAGGACAAAGAGGTTACGAGCAATTCTTGAACATACATGAATACGTACGTAAATACATACAGCCACTGAAAAATAGGCCTTTCTTTACAGCAAGAAAGTTTTTTTTTGAAGTTTTTGTTTTTGTGGAAAACTGTTCCTCTTTGAATTACGTTTGAAAGAATTGAGGTGATTTGAATGCAAGAGACGTACTAAGGTAAAATAGAAAAAATTGTCATCTATACGTATATGGTATATGAAAGATAAAATTCAACTTATAAAATACTCAAGTTATGAAAGGCATTACATACATTTGAAACTATTGAAACCTGTTTAAGAGATTAGTCTTTTGGTAAACAAATATACAACTCAAGTTTATTAAATATTTATATATAATGAAAATTTTAGGCTGTATTTATGGAACTGATAATAACTGCCATATTTACTTTCGTCTACTGTTCAATATGGGATAAAAGAAATACAAATCATTCAGCAGGCGATGCGTTGAAATTATCTGGAACTTTAATGGTGCTTATTCTTATTTCCCTGCCTGTGTCAGGTGGTAGTTTAAATAGCTTCAGATCGTTAGTCCCCGCCATATTTGCTGATGTTTGGAAGAGTCATTGGGTGAGTTTTATGTGTTGTTTTTACAAACTACATTACGAAGTAAAATATATTTGTGTTCAATTACAAAATATTATTAATAACTACATAGTTAATACAGTAAAACTGAGGACAAAAATTCAAAAATCGTGGATGGCTCCTCCTCTTTATCTTTTATATACTGGAAATCAGAAGTTTTACTATACTCTGCATAAAGCACAGATTGATCTATTTAGTGTTGAAAATTAGTGATTACAGTCTGTGCGATGAGTGCATCTGTGAGTGCCTCCCATGTTCATATCCGGTCGTCAAAGAATGGGCAGAAAGGATCAGAAAATTTCATTTAAAAATGTTCGAAGGCGGGTCGATTATTGAAGATCTATTTATGGACTGGCTACATCATTTTGTACATCATGATAAATGTTCCAAAGAGTTTTACTCATTATGGATAACCATTACAGTCAGTTTAGCAATAAACTAATCTTGGGGAGAAACCTTAATTTCAGTTGTTACAATTCCCCCGCATACATCTCATAAACTATAACCACTGGAAATTACTTTTTTCGGGTCCGTGAAAACTGCTAATAATCAGGAATATGATAATTTTATGAGAACAAAAAATTACGGCGCCAACACTGTCACAGATTGCTCCGTTATATAAGAAAGCATACTATCGAGTGGCAACGATAGAAAAAGCTGCAAGCGGATTTGAAAAATCTATAATGTTTCCATTAAAACCAGAAGTTATATCTGAAGAAGAGTTTGCACTAGTAGAAGTACTAGTTCCTATAGTTGATGCGAATAATGCCACCAAATCTAAACTTACAATCATTCAATGAAGGAAAAGGTGAAAAAAATAGCGCCAATAGCTGATCCATCAGGCTATAAACAAGCAAGTCCAAAATGAAAGGTAAAAAAGTAGGTAAAGACCAAGAATAGAGTTGTGAGTCTTTGATATCATTTACTGATATCAAGAACATAGATGATGAAGATAAATTATTGATGATGGAGAAGAAACATTGTAACAGACTCCCACATGCGATGTAGGAGGAGTCCTAGCGATAGTCACAAATGGCGCAAATAAATATCTATTAAGCAATACAGAATTATATGTTAATTTACCAAATATCAAAAGAATTGTAGCGCAATAATGAATAATAAATCGAATACAAATGCATACACACTAATAATATATAGGCGGTGTAAACGTGCGGTGATATGATAATAAAACAATAACTATGCGGGAAGCATGTAAAAGCGGTGTATGTGTTATGTTTTTACTTTTATTTTCTAGAAAAAATATGTAGTCAAATGTGTAATCTTTTTGTTAATAAACACTAATCAAATATATGGTTTTTAACAATTCTGTAGCCATTCTTGCTTATGTGGTCGGTATTCCTCTACCTTTTCCCATTAATTCTTAAAGAACTTAGTCAGTCCTCTTTTCGAACGAAATTTATATCTTTAATACAAATATTCAAGCCCAGTTTCGTTGATATTAAGGCGCAATGAGGTTGTAGGTCCAATTAAATTTAAAATATTTATTCCTGTAACTTTTCTCATATCATTGTGAAGCCATTATAAGTGCTTATATATCTATTCAAAGCAGATAACAATAAATGTTGTATTCGTTTTAAAGAAATTCAAGAGAGCTATTCAACTTTTTAACAATATGCGAGATATAACGTAAAACGTTCTAAAAAAAGTGTGTTTGGCAAAATTCACTATGTATATCTAACCACTCAAACCATCGAGATGAGGCTTTCTTAGTGTTATGGATGTTTTTTAAGCTTTATTTCTTACAGGTTTCATAGAAATCAGGTAATTTATGATGCACTCTTCTTCAAGGTCAAATATCCTTGAACCGATGAGAGAGTTTATTTAAAGAAAGAGTAGATTATTTTTCGATACAAAAGTTTTTAAAAATCGTTCTAATCGCTTTAGAAAAAATATCTACACCGCTTACTTAGCACAAAACGCTCTGTACATATGTTAACATATTATAACACTGTTTACTTAACATACTATAGAACAAAATGTGTTTGGATGTTCCATCCAGTGGCGGCTCGTGAAAATTTTGAGTAGGTGTTCACTGTACTACAATCGTTTAAAATATTAAAAAGTAGTGTATATTAGGCGTTTATCTAATATTGGATTGTAACTATTGTTCTATTAAGCGATAGATGAATTTGTGTTTCGTAAATAATTACGCTTTTCAGTTTTTGTTTGACATTGAATTTTCAAATCTGGTTGATGTGGTCCAAATTTATTTTTTTATAGTTTGTCTCCATAAGATAAATTTTTATTCACATATTTTGAACTGAATTCATTATAATTTAATTTAAAACTACTTAAAACTATTCAAAATATTAATTAAAAAAATAGTCCGATTTATTATTATTTATTATGTTGATTTTTTTATTATGAACATATTAATTACGTATATAAAGAGAAGTGCGTCAAAAGAATATTAAAACGAAACTCAATGAGCCCACAGTCCACATACACAGCGCGCTCACAAATAAATTGTGATTTTCTTCATATAAAATAGCTTGTTATTTTAGACCAATCAGGCGAGCCCATTGCAAAACTTCAGATTTCGCATGTAAACAGAAGTGTACACATTTTTCGTGCTAGCTATGCTAGTAGACATAACAATAGGCTATCCTTGTAGCGTTTTATTATTCCCTCGCCAGTCTGCTACGTAGCTGGAGTTTTTACAGCAAAAGATACTATGAAAATTTCAAGCATTTCAAATTAATAATATTTTTTATTTGTTTTTTATTTGTTTTTTATTTTATATGTTAAGTAAAACACTGCACATGTGCACTAATGCACCAGCAGCCACTGGTTTCATCTATAAGAATTTCTAAAGTATAGTCAATTTTTTTAAATTTAAATGAGACAACGTCGAGTTTTATTAAAAATATTGTAATAAGACAATTTACTTCAACTAACTCATTAAATAAGTCTTATGGGCTAAAGAGGCTCTATTAATTATACAAAAGCAGTAACATAGTGATAAAAATTCATTGGTTTTCATTATATTTGTACATTGTTTTTATGTTTTATTCATTATTTATTGTTTTTAGGTATATTGGGTTGGTCCAAATATAGGTGCAGCTGTAGCCGCAATATTTTATAGAGTTTGTTTACGAGAATAATATTTTACACAATAATTTATTATATAGAATAATTTTTTTAATTAAAGTGAAGTATTTTATTTTAAACTAATATTATCCTTTGTTTCATTTCAATAACAATTTTGATCTGTTAGCTGTTTGTATATGAAAACAAACATTATTCCATTCCAACATTTATTTAGACATAATTTTTTTTAAACTGATAGCGGAGGTTATCGAAAACTGAAAATGCTGATAGCGGAGGTTTTAGGGGAAGGAGTTAAAGAAGCTTGAATCTATTTTATCTAAAATCTACTTCTATTGTATAATTAAACATTGTAAAGAAAGCAAGAGTTGGAAATGAACGGCTAAGGTGTGTGAACAACTGTCGTAAAAAGCGTCTAATTCAGTTGTGGTTCGCTGTGAGAGAACATTCATTGAATTGATCTTAATCGTTGAATTGATCACTTTCAATCTATTACGTAAGGCGAGCTTAATATAGCTAATACCTAAAAATAAATATTACTTCAAAAATATTTAAAAAAAATTATTAATTCAATTAAAATAAATATTCAAAAGAATGACACTTCGTTTCCTTAGTCAAACTTAAGGGAAAATTCGAAAATAAACCTTTTGTGGCTACATGAGTATAAAAACAACAACTTTATCTTTATTAACGAAAATCAATAAATATATACAGATTAAACAGTAGAACAACGTGATAACTTTAACAATAGAAAAGGCATATGTATTGTGTGTTATAATATAATAATATAAGTTTAAGCATCTTGAAAAGAAAATATTGTTTTAACATCTGGATTTGAATCATGTATTCGAATATCAATTACATGCACATAATAGGACGTTGTTGTGTAGAATATTTATATTTATTTGTACCTTCTTCGTATAGTTAGTTAAAGTACTTGCATAATTATTTTAAAATTAAATACATGATATGGAAATTAATTGTTCAATATAAATTATTTTGCGTACGTTTCAATAAATTGTTTTTTAAATAATTTTAGTAGGTTATAGCAAATACGAAATATATAAGCATTTTTTATTATAAAACATTTGAAAATTGCAATTATATGCTGATCTACAAATATTTCTTTAAAAATTGTTCAAGTATTTTAGAGAGAATAAAAAGAGTTTCTAGCGATAAGTTCAAACTTTTATTAATAAGAATATTTAAAAGCATTCAGACGTTAATATCATTTATAAGTTTACATATCAAAATCTTTCTGACTTAAGTTCTTTAACCATAAATCCTTTTTTGTCATTCTTAAGTCCTTTACATTACATTAAACTTGTGCATTTTCCCGACTTTGTTGTTCAATTAATAGGTACAGTTTTAGAAATAAGCACTTTATTTTCAAAATCCAAACTTATATTCGCTCATATCAAAGTTAACAATTCTAACCACACGACTCTCGCAGAAGCGGATTAATTTCAGTTGATCCTTCAACATATTTGGTCATAGTCAACAGCGTGTATATACATGTTATTTAGTGGGTCCGTGAAAAGTGTGCATTTATAAGGTTTAACGTTGAATTAATTATAAGAAGTGATTTAACAAATTATATTGAACAATAATACGCGATTTTTGCTTTGCGGCCGTATAAAATACGGTTGGAGGAGCACTTTTTAAAGATAATTCTAAAATATGGGTGATTGACTGACATTTATTCAAAACTGAAATTTGTGTTTAATTTGATTAAAAACTTATTCATAAGGACTTTTTTCAATTGAAATAAAGTTCATTCATTAAAACCATTGTAAAAAACATTAATATGGTGTCCAAGGAAGAGTTTGATAATTTGGTTAAAGAGCTAGAATCATACAAAAGTATAGTAGAATTGGAAAAAGATAGAAATAAGGAAGTCGATGCACAACCCACTCTTCTGGGACAAGTGTACGTATATGTGTCTAAAAGCAGTGCCGGAACTAGGAATTTGTGCACCTGGGGCATAAGTGAATATTTACGCCCCTTAAAAAAAGAAATGCACCGCAGGCGAAAAAAATGTTGGGTTCAAGGTCAAATGCCTTTAAATGAAAAATAATCTACACATTTTGCTCAGTAATATACTTACCTATGTATAA
>WYDF02070243.1:0-11472 GCA_009867245.2 Adranes taylori
ATGCAAAGATATACTGGCACAAGTATCTTTATTTTGAAATTATTGCAATGCATTAATATGGCTGTTGGATTTTTAGGTCGAACCATAATTTTGAACTTTGTCACAATTAGAATAATAAGAGTGTCACATTTTGATCATGTCACCATCACTGACTGGTAAAACAGTTATTTTGTTAAGCCCCCTTCCATAGAGTCCGTTCAATTCGCGCGAATTGGTCCCCACAGAGCTGCGCTCAGAACACGGTACGGTATCATCTTCGTGTAAAACCTGGATTTGTTAGATTTTTTGAAAGTACGGATAAAAGTGTAGTTACTGAAATGCAATGTGTGTACTATTCTTTCATTCAGTACGTAGTATGTCACTAAATAACTGTGCAAGCTAGGTTTGCATGATTTTGTCCGTACGGTCCAATGAAACTCTCCGAACATTTACGAATTGGTACTTTGGATTAAAATTTTGTTCAGATTTGTTCTAGATTCTAGATTAATTTTAATCTTTGAATTGCATTAATAATTGAAGTCAATAGTGATTGAAAAATGGTATAGTAACAAAAAATAATATGTGAAATGTGACATTATTTAAATTCCTCATGTGTGAATAAGTCAGTTTCAAATATCGTTACTAATTGGCTATAATTAGGCGAATGAGTATGTGCTACTAATTTACTTTCAAGGTAGCTTGGATGCTGCTTGAAAGAAAATTGGGATTTAAGATATGAAATTAAGTGCCTTATCAGGGTCGCGCCAAGTAGGAGTGCACGGCATCCGGGGGCAGGTCTTGGAGACGGCAATTAAGTGGAAATACAAATTTTCCTTAAATTTGGTTTTTTAGGGGCGCCAAATTTTCCTTCGCACGCCGACGCAAATATACTAGGCGCGGTGTCTGTGCCTTATGATGCGAGAGGATAATATGTGGAAGTTAGAGGCAGTCGAGATATGAGCTTATCAGTGAACCACTGAAAAAAATAAGAAAAGTGCTTCACTGTGCAACCAACAGAGAATTGAGTCGCAAGATAGAATACTAACAACAAAAGTAAATTGAAGCATGTAGAAGAAAATTGAAGATAAACGACGTCAAGAACGTTGCCGAGCATCACGTCTGAACAACTTGCCGAACGACATGGAAAACATACTGTTCCTGCTAGAAAAGCTTCTTATAACAGTTCAGGAAATGCGTTTGATCATCAATGCCTTACAAGTTACGTTAAAAACAAAAAGAATAGAAATACTGAGAATCAAAATTGGTACCCGTCAAAGTTAACGGATAATTTTCTGCATTAAAAATACTAGTCTATAGCTACGTCCTATTATATACTACGTAGTATTCACCGAAAACTGAATACACATTAATTTCAGGTAAATTTATAATTACTATAAATTACTCCTCAAATATGAAATGTTTTAAATTTGGTTTTTTTGCAAAATACTTCAATGAACTTTAAATTGTAATAAACTGTAATGTAAATAAACTAATTTAATTATTAAAGTAATTGATATCAGTAATGTATAAAAAATGCTAATCATTTTAGTTAATTGCTTTGTAATAATTGATTGGTAAAATCAATAAGACAATAACGAATTCTTAGCTTATCGAAATAATAAAATTCTCGTTAAAATTTCAAATATTTACATCTTTAATTTGCAATTGAAAAGTTGTTTTATTTAAATGATTTTCACAACATTAAATAATTTCGTGAATTATTAGAACCATCATTGTATAGATCCAGTATTTAAACATACCAATTCATATATTGTTTCAAACAGTACAAATTTTTCAATGAAGCGATGTTGAATATGGCATTAGTAATATTGATAAGCCTAAATATTTAGCATCAAAATTCTACAATGATGTGAATGTTTAACATACTTGCGACCAGATAGCCAAAATGTGGTGCAGTGGTTCAGCTAGATAGAGAATTAAATTTAACTCGAAATTTGAATTTTATCAATCTGACGATAATGTTTTCACCACAACTATATATGTACATCAAGACTCCATCCCAAGCAATCAAACACTACATACATCATTGATAATGGACCTAATAAAAATAAATGCATTTTAAAAAATTATGTCCGAGTCTTAATCTCTTGAGTCCTCTTTAGACCATTGCTTCTCAAACTAAAGGTAGTGATCATTCGCTGAGTATGTCAGGGGGGGGGGGGAGGAGTATAGACTGTCGAGACGAACTTGCAAAAATTATGTAATTATAAAGTCAGGGAGGGGTCGAAAGCATATGTAGGAGAAGCAATGCTTATAAAAGTTTTTTTAGACTACCACGACAGCCGATGGTTAAATTTCTTAAACAGTATAGTACAGATGATGTCTGCAGCTGAAATGTAAGTTAAAGTAATATTAAATGACTAGTTTGAACATCTCAAACAAATTAATTTGTGATTTTATTCTTGTCAGTAATGACCACTTAAGATAGACGGAAAGGAATTGAAACTAATCATGTTTCAGTAAGTCACAAAAACAGTGCAATATGATTTTCAATAAAAAAAACAATGGATCATACGTGGAGCTTTTGTGCCTAATTGACTTATGCATCTTAAACAAAAACTTCGCCTATTTGAATAAAACTGATAACTGAGACACGATAAATAGTTAGATGGCACTACAATCTGTTATGTGTAAGCAACGATATTAATTCAACTCAGACTACTATGTTCTTTCAATTTAAAAGCTCGACATAAAATGTAATGACAAAATATTAAAATAGCTCCTTTCTGCAAATCCAAACAAGACTACCAACCAAAACAAGTAAAACGCGCCTTGCGTCCTCCGTTTCGGAAAAGCTATTATCCGGTAGTAACCATTTTACAAAATCTCAGCAAAAGATAAAACTATGAAACAACGAAAAAGTTTCTCCATCAAGTAAATTTTATAAACAGAAAATTTATGATGCCAATTTTAATATGAATCTTGGCAATTGAAAAGCTGTCGTTAATAGCTTGAACGTTTTGGAACATACTGTAAAAACAAGTCAACATTTAAATTATGCGCTCCTTAGAGCGAAGCACGCAAGGGATGTTTAGCTGAATAGGCAAAATCCTCTTAAATTCTCGCTTTCATTTTATGTAAAAAAAAATTATGCATGGATGCAAATATCTTAACTCTGGATAAAGTGAGACTTTGTAGATGTTAATAGGTGGTTTATGGCTAATTCATTTGGCTCTCTGGATCTAGTCAAATTTTATAGCAAAATTAGCATTAAAATTGATGCATATGTAAAAATCACGATTATCGGTTGAATATTCAATGTAAAACGGAAGTTTTCACAGACACGCATTTGAGCTGAACTGATTAATGATTACGTAATTAGAACTTACGTAATAGGTTAACAAAGATCGTAGTGAAATATTCTAAGCAGCTTATGTTTGCAATAATATCTATATCGGTTATTTAATTAAAGCTCGCAGGCTCTCCCGGAGTAAAATTTGTATGCCTCCGGAACAACGATAGTGGGTGAATTAGTGACTGAAATAAATTGGTAAATGGAATTTACGTCGTTAAATGGACTTTCTTTCGCAAATGACAACGCAATGCCCCCCACGATCACACTATGCCTCTCCAAGGAGGCGTATCCCACTGGTTGGGAAGTCCCGACTTAAAATATTGTAGCTTTTCGTTTTTGTGCTGGCTACTCCAGAGAAAGATGAAAATGTTACTATTAATAGAGGTTTGTATGTTAAGTCTGTATAGATTCAAAATAGTCGTGAAAGAAGAAACATACTGAAGAAAAATGCCAAGTATCAAAACTGTTCACGATATATAACGTAGATGGTATTTTTGTTCTAAGTATATATAAATAAGCTAATACAAGGCTGAGATATTACACCGAAGAATCAACCAATAACAATATTTTGAGAAATCAAAATTACTGATGCTAAAATTTAGGGACTTCATAGAGACTTTTTCTCGTACTTGCCACTATATCCAAGCGATATATTTGCATTTAAAGTGATAGTTTTTTCAGTTATATTAGAAGCATCATTTGCAGATTATATTGCAAATACCATAATTCTTATTTAAAAGTGTACATAATTCTGTCCTTTTTTGGGTATATATAATTCTGAGCAAGTTTTATTTATTAGATATTGCGTATTATAGATAGATGATAGGCATTTGACTGTTCTCTGTATGGTTAGCGTTAGACAGTAGTTTGTTTTATAATTTGTAGCATCATTGCTCCCTCATTATTTTAAGTGTGAAATCGAATATAAACTGACTTAAATCGTTAACCACTTTTTTTAATGAATAATGGCAAATATTTTAACTTCTGTTTGAAAATATTACGCAATTAAATATGTAATTAATTAGTCTTGAATAGTTTCAAAGTCTTTCGCTGAACCGTTTAAAAAAGCATCAACTCTCCTTTTTCTACGCACTCAAAGGGAGGTAGGTGACCTCTTGATGTGGCGGGCCGAATTAGGAAGTTCTTTTACATTGTTGACTGCATTACATAAATATATATATATATATATACATATATATATATATATATATATAGTCGGCCAAACAAGTTGTCTTTATTGCCTCTTCGTATCTAAACTATTGGCGGACCGCACCAGACCCCTCGCGGATCGTAATGTTTCAGACTTCTGCATTAGAACAGTGTATGTTTTTGTTCACTTTTCAGGTGCAAAATTTTATAAAAACTTTTATCTTCAATAATCCGATAATCAATATGTTTTTTTATATGTTGTCAAAGTTTTTAATGCCCCTTTTGGCATTGCTCATATTCAAAATGATTTATAGGCGGTTAGCTGCGATCGCCTTTGAATGCTGCCACTAGCTGATACGCTTAAAAAAATTAGAAGATTGGATTAAAATCCAAATAGCATTAAACTAAACTGATAAATAATAATATAATGAAATTGTATGGAACTAAAATTATGAATAACAATTATGATTAAAGACATAAGGAATTCATTTCTAATAGTCTTCTCGATGTTTTAATTTATGATAGCTGAAATCCTTAAACAAACTTGAAATATCTGAGAATATTTTGAAGCAGTTTGTGCCAAAATTATTTACGTAGATTTTTTAGCCAAAAGCAATTTGTTAGTGTCTGATATTCATATACTTTGACATTTTTTGGCATTTTAGTATTACATTTTTTGACATTAATTTATTATTATGATCTCAGAAACGTTAGCTTGCAGTTTGAAAGAAATATTTTCATCACATCATTCTAAACTTCGATAAAAAGAAATAATTTCCACCTTAAGCAAATACTTGTTGATCTATATTATCAGAATAAAGCATCCTGCAATTTACAAAACAATTTAATTAAATTAGAGATTTAAGAAAATACTCCATGTTAATATAAAACTGCACCTTAAAAATCAACAAAAACTATACCTGACATACCACAAAAAACGCGATGAACACATCTTCCAATGATGAGGTTGTATTTCCCATTTGAATCGAATTGCAACCTTGGAAACGTCACATTTAAATATTGTTTTGTATCCCCACTGATGTACCCCTACCACACTTTTAATTCAATAATTTACAGCAAATGTTCGCGCGATAAAAATTAACAATTCCGCTTAAATTAAATTAGAAATCATCTTTTAGCCCTAGTGGTAGGAAAAATTATTAAAAATTAATACATCATTTTATATATATTTATAAACACAAAAGTTTTTAGAAATATTTAATAGTTGATAATCTTCCTATTACTTGTAATATAAATCAACAAATAATAGAAACTTTCTAATTTCAAATGAAAAAAGGGAATGCTACCTATAACAAGCAGATATTTCAATAACTATCTTATTTTTTTTTGAAAATACACATTTCATTTAAAACAATAATACAACCAATTTCTTACATTATTATACCGTAAGTGGCTATTAAAACGCAATAATATTAAATAGAAGTCTTTTGCGTTTTCTAATGCTGTTTGTTCTCTTCTCGATTTAAAACATTCTACATCCGATTCTGTAATCTGTACACTCTGACATAACTTCGGGGACATTGCACTTAACATTGACAACATTGTCAAAATAGATAGTTTAAGTCGAATCTGTGCGCAATCCATGCTGCGCATCATCCGTAGTCCATTGCCGAAGAAGACATGAACTCACAGTTGTCCATAAAGATGATGTCCATGGAGCATCTTCTCCAGGACGGGGATTCAATATGTTCTCCTCCTGCAAAATAAATAGAAAAAAGCTGAAATCGTGCCGTAATGGCTGACTTACGTTTAGGTTTGGGCGGGATGAGTTTTATAGCACCAGGACGTTCCGTGCTGCTGTTGTTCACACTGCTAGCCATATCAGATAAACGTGATTTTTTCTCCACTGATGGAGAGCTGAGTGATGTATCTTTTAAAGGCGGAGATGAAGATCTTTTGCTACCAGCAGCTAATATAGGTGATGCTGAAACCTTCTTGGCAGTATTCTGACGTGTTGATGGTGGTGGTGGTGGTTTTGCTTCTTCTAAGAGACCAGTTGATCTCATTTTCGCGTTGTATACTTTGACAGTTTTAGGTTTTTCGGCATCGAGAGAATTCTTACGAACTTCGATAGAAAATGATGGTTTTTTAGGTGTTTGCTTTTCAGGAATGGGAGATGAAGACGATTTCTTAGGTATGCGCCCTAGTTTTTGGATTGCAGCTTGCTGCGCCTGAATTTTAGCTAGAGTATCTTTGTCTTTTTCTGCTTGCTGTGAGTCTTTGTAAGTATCTTTTTTGTTCGTAGAATCTTTCTTATCTTTGTCTTTGGACGAAGAACTTTTGCTACTACTACTATTACCACTAGAGGAAGAATTGCGCCTATGATTTGATGATGTAGAAGAAGACGAATATCTGTCTTTGTCTCTATCACGTCTGTCCTTGTCCCCATTACTATAGCTTTTAATTGGTCTATCTTTAACTTTACTCTTATCTTTAGGACTATCAGTACTGCTATTACTCTTACTATTACTTGAGGAGGAGCCGCGTGACTTAGGATCCTTGCCTTTCTTCTTTATTTTCTCAATATCTTCTTCTATAATTTTTGGAGTATCAGTTGGATTTTCTTCGGCATCAGATAAATGTGGCTCATCAATTGAAGGTATAGCAAGTATTTTTATTACTTGTTTGCCTTCTTTATTGATAGCAACTTTATATCTCAAATCACCACTACTTTCGGCACCTTCTTCAGCGGTTATCTCATTATCTACAGATTCTGGGGGTATTCCATTTTCAACAACTTCCATAGGCTGTTCTATAACTGTTGATGTTTCGATCATCTCCTGATCTTCGTCATCGGCATGTATTCCAACTTCCTCTGTTTGTATAGGCTCTGCTTCATGTTCTACTTCAACGTGATGAGTTACATTTTCTTCCACAACAATTTCCTCTGCTGGTTGTTGCAGATTTTGTGGTTCCGGTTCTTCATCTCGCTGCTGATCTATCAATATTTGCTGTTGTTGTTGAAGCAATATTTGCTGATTAGCCATTTCAGCTCTAGTAACGTCCTTGACGATTTTCAGCCATTCATCTACCAATCGTGCAGCTAATTGTTGAATACCTAATTAATATTACAGACAAAATGAAGATAAAGCAACTTTAAACACTAGTGATTATAAGTAAAAGAATACATATTCAATTATAATATCATGTAGTTAATTATATATTTGCCGAATTTTTACAATTCTTCAAGACTAAATAATATTGAGCTTAAAACAATTAGTAGAAGAATTAAATTAGACTTTCGCTATTTGAACAAGAAAAGTATAAAGATACTTAAAATAGGTACTTTTTCTATTGTTTAAAGTTTATAAGTAATTGTGTTTTTAAAACAAATTTCTAGTTTCAACAAACTCATATACCTATTTTTGTTAAATGCTTACAAAGTTTCAAAGTATACTCCTGATTGTAGAATATAATGTGGAATCTTAAATAAAGAAACCAAAGAAAACTTTGGAAATAGTGACAATTTAATAAAATCTAACTAATGAAATATTTCCAATATAATTTACAATTTGATTTAATACAGCTAGGCGAAAATGACTGAAAGAAAAGGCTATTATGTAAAACCAGGTTCCTAATGACGCACTTGCATCATGTATCAAAATAGGTAAGTAGGCAACATGCAAAGATCTCATAAAATTTCTTACGAAAATTACCCGAGAAACAATGATAGTTATAACGGTTCGTGTATTTGACACAAGATATAAAGATCCGGTACTTCCAGGCAGCTGTTTATTAGAGTTTATTTTTCAAATAACTAGTTGACCAAGTATTGCATTAAAAAGTTGATTCAAATGATATTAACTAGTTGCGGTATAATGTAAAAGAAAAGAAGTTCTTACAAAACACCTCTGAATATAAAACAAGTCCGTCTAAAACAAAAACGAGACGCAAAGAATAAAATTACAATAAAAAATTTAAGAAACTGAATGGACTGGAAGCGCTGGTACTTCGAATAGGAGAACATAAACGCATATAAGCTTCAGTCCAGTTACCATTGTATTTATAATTATCTAGTGGACAGCATGACTTCGTCCTCGGTTGAAGACTTTTTTTAATGGAAAACGTGAATACACGTATGTTTAAAAAACAAAGTATTCATCAGCGACATCGGGAGAGGCAAACGTATGGTGAATATCACCATTTATTTAAAGATTTTGTTTTTTATAAAAGGAATAAATTAACAGTTCGATGTTCATGGTAGTAATTATAAAGTGAATCAGTCAATAATTCTATTTGTAGTAAGGAAATTATTATATGATAACACTATTTATATTTACAATGTCTACATTGCACACATATCCATTCAGCGCCGTTAACCAGCGACCAAGAAGTACAAATGGATTCCGATAAATTATCAGTGCCACTGCCAGCTTCAACAAGTTCCGATCTGCTTTTTTATGTGCAGTCACGTTTAAAACTATGAGTAATTATGCGCGCGTATAGGCGCGGGCTACCAGCGAGCAGACAACCTGCTTTCTTTGGGGACACCTGAAAGAAACTCCATTGCATTTTAATCACGGATTGGCCACTTTTACCAAACGTATCGCAAGCAAACACACGGTGCTCTCAAGCCAACAACGGCATGATGGATACTAAATGACATCGTATGAAGAATCGATAGATATCTACGACAGACCCCACTCCTACTAAGCGAATACTACGCATTCCAAAAACGTCTGTTTCCCGTGGACCAGCCCGTATAATGCAAAATCTAGAATATTTTTAATACAAATCATTAAAACGCAAATAAGACAGTAATTCGTATAAAATACTACAATAGGCATATACTTGACTAAGGTTCTTGGTTTAATTTTCTTAAAAAAAACTTACTATCTTGAACCGAAATTCGCATTTTAAAGCAAATAAGAATCTACGTCAAGAATATGCATTGTATATGAAACACGTAATTTTCTAAGTTACAATTTCTTGTAAACTTTTACTGCTGATCAAAATGATGTAAATCTATTTACGACACACAGCTATTTAAAATTAATAACAGATATTTTTTTAAATAATGGAAACGCATGTACAAACTATGAATAATTAGCTTTCAATACTATGAATACAACATTAGAAAAATATCTAAAAAATTCGACAAATTATAATATACTTAAAGCAATTACGCTATGTACTAGTAATCAAAATAAAGATATATTAAAATATCTTCTAAAACGTAAAGTAAAAAAATAAACTTTTGCGTTACGTTATGTTCAAACAAAAACTGAAGAATTGTTAGTATTTTAAGAATCACTAAATCAGATAAATTTCCTATAACTATCCAAATGCTTGTTACGATAAATAACTACTATAGAGCTGTGCTAAATGTGCCCAAACCATCCCGTATTCGATTGTATCCGTCTGACCAGAAGTCGCAAGCGGGTCGAGCTATTCAAAAATGAAATAAAAATGTCTGGTGGGATAGTTATTCGAATCAACGTCTATCAAGTTCTTTGAGTCGGTCGAATAAGTCACTTTGGATTATTTGCATCAGATAACCCTTTCGCTGCTACGTCCGTAAATATATGTTTTTCAAAATCTCTTTTTATTTGCCGTAAATTTACGTTCCTTATGTTTACAAACTGTGCGTTTGTCGTACACAGACTGGGGCAATAGTACGTCCGTTACCAATAACTTGGTGTGTATGATTGGTAACAACAATTTGAAATTTTGGGGATGTGTTATGCTGCCAAATGAGCAACTTTTAAAAATATTATCAGGTATACAGGCTGTTTCAAAAAAGTGTCACATGAAAAAGTTTAATTTTGTAAATGGAATATCCTATATATATTAATTTTATTTAAAACTCTTGGCTATGCTGTAACATTTGTAGAAGTATCAAAGTAATCTGCTCAGCGGTTGTCAAGTTACAATTGTTTTTGTCAAAAAATTGTGAATTTCATATTGTTAATTAAAACGTCGCTGTGTCCAAACGCTTAGAGATTTAGAAATAAAATTTGTTGTGACGATTGGTTAAGGTCAGAAAATAATACCTGTACCTTGTTTTTATTATCAGATACACAGGCTGGTCAGTATAAAAGTATGAACTTTACCGATTTTGAAGAGATTTTTCTCCATTTTCTTAAATGGAGAAAATTCCTGTATATTTTTACATTTTTACTGTATAATTAATTCTACAGCACTTATATACAGGATTTTTCTCCATTTAAGAAAATGGAGAAAAATCTCTTCAAAATCGGTAAAGTTGATACTAAATCATTGGACACAGCGACGTTTTAATTTACAATATGAAATTCACAATTTTTTGACAAAAACAATTGTAACTTAGACAACCGCTGAGCAGATTACTTTGATACTTCTACAAATGTTAGAGGATAGCCAAGAGTTTTAAATAAAATTACAATAATAGGGTATTTTAGAAGATGCTCATTTGGCAGAATAACACATCCCCAAAATTTCAAATTGTTACCAATCATACACACCAAGTTATTGGAAACGGACGTACTATTGCCCCAGCCTGTATATACGTACGAGACGTTCTACGAACTTGTTATGCACGCCGCTTCTGTTATCTACTTCAGTATTGTACAAACAACCAATGTGGTCGCACGTTTAGTTTAGAAAATAAATAGTAAAACTAAGCGCGCCAAAATGTCAGGCTATGTAGGTTTGACCAACGAAGACGTTACACAATTGATTACTAATATTGATAGTGATGATACAGATTTCAACATGGAAGAAAGTGAGTTCTCTAGTAAGAAGACCAAGGCGGCAATAGAAATTGATTATTCTAGTGAGTGGCTGTTCTGGTGACATTCCGTTATCTAGAGTTAAATCATTTAGGATTGTCAATAAAATTAACTGGTAACAAGACGAACAGTTACAACCAATTATACATTTAACAAATTGGGGATTTTTTAGATATCGTTGCCTCCACAACCACAAATTAATTATAATAGTTGTTTTTAGGCAGGTAATCATCGAAAATTACGAATCATATATGAGAGACTACAAAGGTAGAAAAAAATCCGATGAACATTTTGGGT
>WYDF02070254.1:0-11471 GCA_009867245.2 Adranes taylori
TGTTCGATCATACTCTTCTTTATAGACCCCAATTAAATTTTCGTTCAATTAATCACGTCATTTATACTCAAAATCAATTATCCCTGTCATCGTTCGATGACAAACGGTATATATGCCGAGATGGCGTAACCACCTTGGCTTGGGGCCACTATAATATAACTTTTCTTGAGTCTGAGGCTAGATAATGAGTGTGTATGTGTATAGTTTTTTTTTGGTACTTTTTTCAAAATGTTTTAACATTTTTTCACAGCGGTTCGAGTAGTTTAGTTGATAATCATCTTTATATATTTATCTCAGTATCTGAATAGTTTTTATATTCATCTTTATATATTATATGTTAAAGTATTTATTATATATTATAATTTTATATATTATTTATTTATATATTTAACTCTTATTATATCAATCCTGTCTTATATGACATTTTCAAGAACGAAGTAACTACATTAGATGATCTCGAAGACAGATTTAAATATCAATTTTTTTTTATAAAAAAATAAATATGTATTTACATGATTAATGGATTTTTATTTCTATATTTTTATATAAATCTTGTGATACATCTAGTATTGAAGAACAGATGGCGCTTATAAAACCGTTTTCGCTAAACAACTATCTGTATGTCGTATATATATATAGTGAATAAAGATCTAATATCATATCTAATAATATAGAAATAAAAAACCATATTGCTATATTGCGCGCTAAAAATAAATCTAGTATTGAACAACAGATGGCGCTTATAAAACCGTTTTCGCTAAACACCTATCTGTATGTAGTATATATAGTGAATAAAGATCTAATATCATATCTAGTACAATAGCGTAGTGCCTTAAGTCGTTGACTTCCATTCATTCGCCCTTCTAGATACCGATTCAAATCCTCAGGTAGTTATTTATTTATTATCTAGTCATCCATATTGCTATATTGCGCGCTAAAATAAATCTAGTAACTTTTTCCCGCCAAATGTTGACAACCGGAAGTGTTCTGTCATCCGCCATATTGGATTTTTATTTGACAGCTGTCAAACACCAAAACTATTTATGTTAGACCCCAAAAATGGCGTCCCGATTTTTTAGAACGAGTTACGGTAGGGTCTGGGAGGCCCTTTACAATCGGCTATAAGCTACTACTAATTTAAGTTTGTGATGGGAAAGCTGCTTTAATGTAAGTACACTAATTACGCTTCATTTTGTTGATGTATGAACGCCACTAGTTTTATTGAATTGTTGTTGCGTAATATTTGAGCATGATTAACATTTTCCGTCACCGTCATAGACCGTCATGTCGAACCTCATTACGTACTAGACTTCGTCTTCAAAAGTTATGTCGTTGCTAGATACGTCTGACATTTTCGTCAATCAGAAACAGCAAATGTCATATGTATTTGTTAAATAGGTTAGATTATTGATCAGATATTTTTTGCGTTTTATATAATTTAATCCTTCCTGTATCTTCTAAATTCGTTAAGATCTAAGCGGTTTGCTAGTCGCAAGTTTACAAACATGTTTCCGTTAAAAGATGCTCAGAGAATATGGGTCAGATATCAAATATATTGTATTCGGTACTGGGCCCATATTCTGTGCATTTCGAAACGATAACCGTTTATCGTAACGATAAATGGTCGACTTTTAGAAACTTTATATATTGGTATTCTATACACTTTTTCGTAACGATAACTCTTAGCGCCAACTATCCGCATTTTCTTTACTTATGTGACATATGTCGTAGTCGAAAGTAAAGTCGTTATGTCTCATTAATGTGATTCATGAAGTGTATATATGCTCCAGTAAAGAAAGTGAAACAAATTCAATTACAGCGTTCGCCCCTACTTTATTAAACGAAAATATTTCCTGATAAATTTACGATTAGGAATTTCAAAAGGATTATTCCTGTCTTATATTTTATCTTAATAATGTAACTTGTCTCTGTTCCGTTCTTTAATTTTCTAATTCCACAGCAAAATATCGTCCAAATAATAAAGCCCTGACTAAAAACACTGTAAAGAAATTCGTTGAGATACACAACACACCATTATTTTCAATTAACTCTTATGTATATGTCAATTTGTAATGTTTATCGCAATGATAACACTGTTCGTGAGCGTTTTAGGTATAGAAAAACTTTTTGAAAGTTGCGAAAAAACAATGGTCATTTACCGAATAAAAAAATCTGCTAGAATAAGGGTTTTGGGCGTATCGTTGCGATAACCTATTTATCGCCGCGATAACAAATAGCACTGTATAGACCCATCAGAGCTGTTAAAGATTGGCGTCATTGGAGAGAAGTAAGTATTTAGTTCTATGTTTTACTAAAAATAGTGTATGCTGAAAAAATACATACTATTTTAGACATGACCAGATATTAGATCTAAGGTAAAAGCTTTAGAATGTCGTAAAAATACGATTTGACTAAAAACCGGGGGTGGCCCATCAACCTTCTCTAATCAAGATCCTATTGAAATACTATGTTGGTTTGTTTGCTCAGGATTTTGTGATATTTCTTTTGTAGACAATAATATGATGTTGAAAAATTTTTTGTTGATGTTGATGATATACATTTGTCTGATAATAACTGTGGATCTATAAAAACGCGAAGTTGCTTTTTAGGGATTCCCGCACGTAATTCAATTTGTTCAAACGCGGCTAAAAAATTTAGATTGGTTTGACTTCGAATTAAAGCCATGCACTAAATTCAGAAAGTGTTTTACCTTTACGTACTTCTTAGTATACAAATTAAAAGTGTAAAGTCCTATCTTACAGAATCTTTTCGGTTTGGAGATATAACCTCTAAAAGTATCTTGACAAAGAAATCATTCATAAAACGCTTTTAACACGATTTTGCTAACTAAAAATGCTTGATCCCATACCTTTAATGTATAAACATTTATTATAAAACATTAAACTGTAATATATAATGTTTTTCATGATTTATTGAATAAAGAATTGTAACTGTCATATAAATTGTAAACAAATTTAAGACGGCCTGTTATTCAGTAACTGTCAAAAATCGTTCTAAAGTAAACGTTGCCACATTAAATTTTCTATTCGAAGGTAATATGGTCGTAAAGTTAGTAGCGTATAAACTCTTTTCCACTTATACTCCAGTCAATTATTTGAGCGAATATGAATGAAAATAAAATAGAGGTAGTAGATACTTAGAAAATTAAAACTTAAAAAAATGTGGGATATATCTCTTTTATAAGATTTCTTACATCAATATATCTTCCATTTTACTGTCTTTCGAATAAACCAATAAAAAATTCTCCAATGCGAGAACACACACTAACGTCTCAGACGACTTTGGCATTGGATTTTTTCAGGTAAAATAGAGAGTAAAGCTTCTCAATCTTCTTGTCGTAGAAGTAATGTAGGTACCGTTGCAGTACAAGTATTCTAATCGATTTCTTTGATTTCTCGATTTTTATCTTTACGTTCAAATCGCATGCTCGGAGCAAAATTTTATCACGAGTCGGACATTTGGTAATAATAGTAGCTTTTGATGAATGTTTAGATGGTACACTTTCTATCTCTTAGTTTTCGTAATTGATGAACTGGTAATTGAAATTACAGAATATGGCCCTAGTTCAAATGAATTCTTGTTAAGTAATCCGCTATGTTCAGCGTGGGAACGTATTCTTATGAAAAATTAATTTTTACAGTTACTGAATAACAGGCCGTCTTAAAATTGTTTACAATTTATTTGACACTTACAGTTCATTATTAAATAAACCATGAAAAAACATTATTTATTACCGTTTAACGTTTTATAACAAATGTTCACACAATACAGGTATTGTATTGAGCATTTTTAGTGAGTAATATCGTAGTTAAAGTGTTTTACGAATAATTTCTTTTAGGCGTGTCAAGACATTTTGAGGGGCTATATTTCCAAAACAAAAAGATTGTACAAGATAATACTTTACAGTTTTAATTTATATACTAAGTGCTACGTAAAGGCAAAAAAATCTAATTTTATTATACGAAGTCAAACCTTTAGATTTGCCATATCTTCTAAATTACACATTTTGATCTTGCTTATAAAATTTAATCAAAATCGCAATTATTAGCTTATTTAATATCAATCAATATTAAATTAAATTTCGTTAGCCTAAAAAAATATTCTATATTCAGTTAAATTAATTAAAAAACTATTCCACATTTGGAGTCGATTGATCTAGTACCAGTATATATATGTAGAATGTTACACATTCGATAATTTTCACATATTCTGTCTCGAGAATACCTACCTTACAAAGTATGCGAGATGATGTCATTATTTTATGCAATAAAATTCGAAAATACAGCCAAGTACTCGATTATTAGAGGACCATTAAATCCATGACATTTGGAAACGATAAGTGACATCTTATTGTCATGTATCTTCTCTTTTAACTGTAGTAACCGCAAGCATCAATGGTCATTTGACATATCATATGTGAAAATGTGACAGAGACAGTTCCACACATTCAACGCCATTTTGTACACTGAGATAGTATATTTTTTTGGGCCAAGTTTAACTTGAAAATAAATAAATATCTCACGCGCAAAATGTGTAAATAAATTTCAGAAAAATCTCGGTATATATTCGAAACTATTGCGGCACATTTCAATAGTGAACGCGTATATTTATCTATACGAAAATTATTCAGGAGAAAGTGATTGTATTCGTAAAAGGGGGTTAGAAATATAGGTGGGATTCCACATAACTACCCTTAAAGTTTTTTTGCTTGGTTTTTAATTATTTTTTATCAAATATATTAGTTATTTATGAATGGAGGAGTATTTTACGTTTGTAAAGCTATGGCTATAAGGTGAGTAATTTGTTGAAATTCTAATTTATAGTGACCTACAAAACAAAAAAGTTAAGGGAAAATATTTTTAAGAAATTGATTTTAAAGTATTTGATGTAATCAATCTTAATAATAATCGTATTTTAATAAAGTTCCTATTTAAGATAATATACTTTTTAATAAATTTCAAATATTATTTAATTTTGAGGTTATAGTAATTAATATTCATATTTCAGACACTAAATGGTTTTGAGTGTTTAATTGTAAATAATGCAAAATTTGGAGTCGTCATGTGTGGAAGGTGAAACACAACAGTCCTGTTATCAATGTGAGACTCGAAATAGCACTTTATCGCCTCAAACAAAGAAGAATATGGCCTGTACTCATTCTGTAAGTATTTACAATGCAATGATTTCTTTAATTTCTTTGGTAACAATGGTACGTTATTTTTGTTGAAAATTGTGCTAAAATTTTTATTTGAAATTTTATCATTTGAATGTAATTTTGTTGTATGGATACATGTATGATCGTGTGAAGAACTATTTTTAGTGTACATACTGAAATTTTTATATTTGAACGGTTTAAGTTGTATATTGCGTATGCGTCCTTTTGTGAGTCTAAAACGTATAGAATTTCACCAGCTGCGTTGATCAGTTGCAAAAGCAGAAATCAAAAATGCAACATTTTAAAGACTGATTTTTCGTAGGATGTCTAATATTATTTTAGGGGCATTTATTTGGGCAGGATGTTTCTGAAAATTTGTCTTTATTTAGATTTTGCCTAGAAATTAGAATTTTACTAGATTGTTGGAAATTAGAAGACACAGTTTTAACTAAAAAATTTGTACACTAAATTTTTTTTATTTTTTCATAGAAATAAAAATACAGGATAATACTTTATGCCAAAAGTCTTGTAGTGCGATAAATAAATTTCTAAACGTTTTAATATTAACATGTAAGAAAGTTAGCAGTTTAACTTAGCAACATAGTATTATTGAAATTTTTTTAAAATCAATAATCATACTTTCAGCGACCTGTGAAAAAACTGAAATCAAATCGGACATCTTCTACGTCTACACAACACGTTCAAAATACACAAACTCATCAAGCTCATAACTATCATCAACACAATCAAAATTATCATCAGTCTACTTTGAACTCATTTGAGCAACAACATCAATACAGCGAAAGATGTCAAGAGTCTTCTTCAATCTGTACATCTATGTCATCAGCTTCAACCTCATCAATAAATGCAAAAACTAAATTCTCAATTCATAATCGACTAGAGAAGTTATATTTAGAAGAATGTACAGCAGATGGTACTAATCCTAATGGGTATAAAACGGTAATTACAGCATAGGAATCTTACGCATTGAGAAAAAAAAACTTGAAATTCCTTTTTTGTTTTCTTTATTTAGGGTTTAAAAGTACCATCACATTTACTGGAGAAATTAGCAGTACGAGAAAGACTGAATACTTTAGTTGTAAATTTACATGCTGGATATATGGGTTATTCCTTATTATTTCCTTCTGGTCCTAAAACTGCCGATTCACCAGCAGAGAGTATTACTGAAATTAGCGAGGTAATTCAAAACTATTCCAAAATTCCTTATTATCCAGAAAATTTAGGATTAATTGATATGGAATGAGTCCCTGCTAATAAAAATCTCGCAATGCCATTTACTCAATAAATTTTTAGAAGAAACCAAGTAAATTACAAAGTAATCAGGGTCAAATACTTTGGCCTTACGCAGAAGAGGAACTATTGAACTGTATCAACAATGAGGAGTTACCTTCGCATTTGGTTGATCTTTTTGAGCCCTATCATTCCTATTTATTTTATGATGGATGTATTATTGTTGAGGTACGCGATTATCGGCAATATTATCCTGATATTACAAGATGTGATAAGTTTCATGTACTGCTCAAACCATCACCAAAGGTAAGAGTTTTAGAAAATTTTAATTCTAATAATTTCTTGATTTGATATACCTGTAATTGGAACTTGTCTATGTTAATAATGAATTTTTCAAGAAAATAAAATGAGCTCCTGCCAAAATTAAAGCTAAAGGTAGATTCCGTGCTGGAGGGTTGTTTTCCTGATTATAAATCTAATTTTCATCATTTTTCAAGGAGACTATTCATAAAACACAGATTTGCAAAGTTTATAGTTTTTATGAAGATTTTTAGTAGAGGGAATTGGCCGGTTCTAAACCATTTCCTTCTCACTAGAGGCCCGGCGCATCCACCATTCCGATTACAAATATTAATGTATTAAATATAATATGTAAATTTGAAATTAATATGATCAATTGTATCTCTGAAAAAATGTTGCTCATCCGTGAATCGAACCCGGCTCTCCCGATTTCAGGTCGGTTGTTTAGCCCACTACACTAACAAGCCATGAGTTTTCAAAGAACAAATGATTTTATATGTGTTACAATCTCGCATGTCAATGTGTACGAGAGTTTTATTTATAAACAATTATTCGCAGCTGCCTGCACCTCTCGTCAACACATAGTTTTTGTATCATCAGATACGTGTCGCTACTAGTATTGTTTTGAACTTATTAATTTCTGTTTTCACGCCTAATTGCCGGCTCGCAAATACTTTAATTAGAAAATAGATGATTCTTGAGGTATGGGTCCCTCGGTGTAATAATATGTAAATTTGAAATTAATATGATCAATTGTATCTCTGAAAAAATTTAGCTCATCGGGGAATCGAACCAGAATAATTGTTTATAAATAAAACTCTCGTACACATTAACATGCGAGAGTGTAACACATATAAAACCATTTGTTCTTTGAAAACTCATAGCTTGTTAGTGTAGTGGGCTAAACAACTCAAGTGTCTCAAATATCTTTGAACTAGTGGTTCGTCCAGGTAAATCAAGGCAACAGAAAAACTTTTCTCTTAAATCATCATCTCCACAATACCTCACGAAGTAAAGTAGGATATCATGGTTACTCACGTCAGTTGATTCATCAAGTTAAATGGCGAAAAAATCCAGAGTTTTTATCCTCTCTAAAACTTGATTTTCAATATCGCCGGACATGTCCAATTCTCTAAATAGTGGTGGTCAAAAGCGGTATAGCCTCCAGCTTTTTAGAAGCTTGTGGCCCCAAAATTTCTTGTAAGACATCTAATATGCAAGGGCACACTAGTGTATGTTATATAAAAGCGCTCACCAAAGGCGTTCGATCGCTTGCGACTGTCGCTGGACTGCTGTTGTACTTGCTGGCTGTGCTGGAGCTTGCTGTTGGCTGCTGTTGTTGGCTGTTTTTCGAATTTATTCGAACCAGAAAACTTATATTCCAAATCTCGCATTTTATAGACGAAAGCCATCACACAACTTTGACTCCGTTACACGAGTCTATGTGTAGTCAACACTCATTATTTGAGTCAACCACCACCCAGTACGGTTTCCTCTGTAATTCACTGTTCCGACACCAGTATCCACACAACCATGCAGTACGGTATAATGTGTGTGTAACAGCAAGCCACGACTAAACCAGCATTGCGATGAGTCAATGTAGATAGATAGGCGACTAAATTAAATCGCTACTCTATCTAACGTACGCTATGCGGGATAGCACAATGCATTGAATTCAAAAATCATGTTGTATTTATCTTATAATAGAAAATACGTTTTGTTTACCAGCGACAGTTGGTAAACAAAACGAAATATGACAAAAATGAAAAAATTATCCTGATACTTGTTAAAGTATCAGGATATTTATTTTCTCTGTTTCATTTAAACTTGAAACACTAGCAGTTGCCATAGTTTCGACATGAGCACTCGTTTTTTTTCTGAGCATTGTCCTTGTCTCTGCTAAAGAAGTTTAAAATATTTTGCTGATTGGTTCTATTATTTTTATTCATCTTCTTGGGAATTAAAAGTATAAAATAGAAATAATTTGTTTTTCGAAATTAGACAACACAATTGTGTCAGATTTTCGCGCTCGTCGTATCGGAGTCTGGCGATGTCACCAAATGGCGCGTCTCTTATATAACTCTAGAATATAAATAAATCTCGGGCGCCAGGTCAGTTTCACGTGAGAACGCACTGCTCTTCGTTCCATTGCTCCAGTGGACTCGCTGACAGCACAGGCAGCTAAGTACTTAAGTAGTCCAAAAGTTTATGTTCTTGTGGGCAGCAAACGCGATAAGGACGAGCGAGTAGCCAACACATCTATCTTTTCTTATATTCACTCGAAAATGAAATCTTTGTGTAAGACTATATACATTTGTTAGGGTGTGTATGTACGTTTGCTATCGGATATTACAATTAGTACGTATGGACTTGAAGAACATGGAGCCTGCCTTGTTTTGTTCCCTTGCACAAACGTATCACGTTCTTATAAGCAGATAGAAAGATGTATAACTAGTTTGTAGCATTTTTACGGTGAACCTTTTTAAACGCTTAACCTATAAGCCCCGCCCTACCCTGCATAATATTTTTTACTGACTTAGAATGCCTTAAATATTGTGAGATGTTACAGAATTTATCTTATTAAAGCAGGATCGAGGTTATATTAATGACCACTATGCTGATTTTTATTTTTCTTCTGTTTGTAACATAAACATGCTCGATGCGTGAGATAATACAGGGTTGGCTTAGATATTCGCTGATCTTATTATTATAATAAACTACTTCACAGAAATGACGTGGTGAAGTAATTTCCTTTATTGTTCTTTAAAATTTATAACTTCATATGTATGGCTCTAATTGCAATTTGATTTTACTGGTAATGAATAGTTTCTATTTATAATGCAAAAATTATACGGATGATTCCGTTAGCAAAATAACAAGTAAAAGTAGTGTACCAAAAATATTTTGATTTATGATATTAATTTGTTCTTCTGATTGGATACAGACTACTCTTCTGTTTCTCCAGGACGTTGATAGAATTGTAAGTTGAATGTTGAATATTTAGCGAAGATATTGTAGATGGTTCCAGCTGGTTGGCATGACGAAGATGGTGTGAGATAAATTGTTAAAGATGTGATGTAATTTTTGATAGAAATGGAATTAATGCTTGTGAAGGATAAATTTGCTTCATCTGAAGTAGTAGGACAACACTCGTCGGTGATGCTCTTTATGAGTTACCTTGTAGAGTCATTCGTTGTCTGAGGTAGGGAGTAATGTCACATCTCCTGAAGATGTAGGTGGTAGTGTGAACCGGTGGGCGTTGTAGGCTCTTCTTGCAACTTCGGTGGAGTGGAACAGGTACTTCTGCTACTTGCTACTGATACTTGATAAGTCTCTCGGGTGTCTTGTCTTGGTTATCTCTGTTGATCTAATGAGTCAACCGATTGACTGGGGTCTTCTGCCGTTGTCCTCCTCGTTTTCTCTTCGAAGGCATAGAAGGCTTATGAAATATGGATATGAGAGAGAAGAATTAAAGATTAGATGATAGTGATGAGAGATCGAGATTCAGCCGAAATTTAAAATAGTGATTGACTGTAGTTTAATTAAATTTGAATTTAAATAAAAAAATAAGAGATTTGTTAGTGGCGCTTACTTTGAACAAATCAGATTGAAGACTGCGAACTCTGCTCGCTATGCAAGAATTGTTTGATCAAATGGGGAATTCTTGCTGATCGAGTCGTGCGAGGTTCTCACTCGTTAACAATCAGAACTGCGTTCCAAAATGCATCTGTTTAACACTGCATAGGATAGGTCCTTTTATACGAAATTAGCTGGCAGACAGCTCCTTTGGCCTGTTTGCTGTAGCTCGAAGGAAACTTCTGCTAGAAATTTTTAGGGAGCCTTGAATTTCTACCAATAAATTTTTTTTTGATCCGTTGAGATTTCTAAGGATTAAAATTGCATTATCTTATTGATGACAATCTACGAAGAACATAAGGAATGGAAGCTCATTAGCTGTTGTGGTAGTAGCTTTATGTGGCCAAAATTTTAGGAAGCATAAGTTACTCCTCCCATTGGGTAAAGATAAGCGAATTATTCGCTATCCACTTTAAATGTAGAAATAACCAATCACAGAAAAATCAATAGGTCGCAAACACAAAAGGATGAGAAGTGTAAAACTGCTTATTGAAAATTGGGTGGGTAAAATATACGTTAAGTAGTAAAACTTTTTCTGTTAAAATTCAAGATAGTAGCCTTCGCACAAAATATCGAAATGCGGAAATATTCTAACTGTGTAGAAGTGTACACACATCTTTAAGATAAAAGTTTCCGACATTTATCAGTATTTTCGTACAGCTGGCGGTCTAACATCTTAAAAAGCTATGTGCTTTGATCTTTTTGCGCGCGTATGGTCGCCAAAAGATCATGTACGCCGTTGCGATCGTGTACGGCGGCAAAAGATCTTTTCTGGCGCGCAATGTCGGCACGCTTGTATATGATATTATATGCGAACGGCATTTATTTGATTTATAATGTGTGAAGTGGTGCATTTGATGAAAGCGACGTTTATTTCCTAAGCGAATGATTTTTTTTATTTTATCAATTTATATTTATATTATTTGGCAATTAATTATTACTAAATTGATTTGTTAAATTATATTTGATCAACTGAATTAAATTTGTGTAGTCAATTTGTATTTTATTAGGATTGCTTACTATGATAACACTACAACACTAAAAAAAAAATCATGAAAGCCAATATCTGTTTTATACTAATTCGAATGTGCTGATTTCAAATTTGAAG
>WYDF02070265.1:0-11471 GCA_009867245.2 Adranes taylori
TTTTAGTTAGGGTAAAAATCCCACACTGTTGGATGCACGGGCATCCTTCGCCTTTTGAAGGTTTCTCCACTTCCTACAAACAAAAACACAAAAAAAATGTGCCAGCTCTAAACTATCCCCTCTTTTAATCAAATTGAATGGCACAGGTAAAATAAAATCGAGTCTACAAAACAACAGTTCAATTTTTCGCAACAGTTCAAACAAAAGTATATCAAAGTAGCTATTACTAACATTATTATATATTTCAGATAATCAGTGGCGGAACTTCAAAATATGCCCCGCCCCCCACTTCCCCGCAAAAGTTTTGGAAATGAAAACATTTTAAATCAAAATTGTCTATGTGCCACTTACATCGCTTTGTTTGCAACAGACAATCAAGTCTATGCATATGGACCGTTTTGATTCTTGGACCGTTTTGAAAAAAAACATCTTTAAAAGAATGTAAGTGATTTGCCGCTAGATTTCAGCACTTGTCACTTTTGGAACAAAACTATGATCTTACTATTCGATCATGCATTAAATAAAAAATGCCAGTTGTATCATTTTGATTCTAACCCCGTCAACTACACATAATGATTTATTGATCAGTGCCGTCCAACAGGGTGGCAATACTACTTAAAGCGTTGTGTAAAGCAAAATAATCAAAGTCTCAAATTAACAATTTTTTATTAATGAAAATAATTCTGTGTCTTAAGGGAGGTAAATACAAGGGATCAGACATTAATTTGATAAACATTTTTCCGAGATAACGAATTGTTAGAAATGCTATGAATTGTTGGAATTAAGTGTTTTTCGATTCTCTAGGTGTTTGATACAACTGAAGAAAGAAACAATCAATTGTTTGAAGCTGCTTAGAGAACAAACAACTTGTTGGATTCGGTTCAACTTGGATGAGCCAAACAGTTTATTGTTGCTTAGTTACCGACTCGTGGGACTATATCTACGATTTGCCACCTGAATGTTTTGAGCATTTTCATACATCAACTTACACAATCCTTCTTTTTTGCTTCCGTCATATTAAGGGAAATTGATCAAAAGTAGTTCTTTTTCACACCCAAATCTACATGCAAAATAGAATGTACTATAGTCTTCGATATGTCTAAGGATGCCCCAATCTCACGATATGTCACATGACGATACTCATCAGTCATACTCCGCCCAGCATTGTCATTTGTTATTATCAAATGACAAAGTGCGTCCGATGTACGTAACAGTGTGGGATTTGGAAATTGTCTAAATTAGGTGAAGTTCGGATGCTGCGTAAAGATGGCTTGAGTTTTAGTAGGATTAGGGGTGATGCGTCAAACATAGTCAAGAGATGTCTGCAAATGACATCATCAATCATCCATATTCGTCCACTGCATGACATAAACCTCCGGGGTTTGCTTCCACACTTTCCTATTCTGTGCTGCAGCATTCTTGTTTTTGGTTCTATCGTTCACTTTTCTATATATCGTTCACTTTTCGATCATGTTTTTGGTTCTATTGTTCACTTTTCTATAGTTCTGTTTTCTATCTTCCAGTTTTTTTTTGTTCTATTATACGTCTGATATCATCTGACTATCGTGTTGGTGTCATCTCCTATTTCGATATGCATCTTGTCTAGGCCTCCACTCTATAATACGCTTGGTCTACCTGTTTGTTATCCAGACTTCTCGCAATGTGCCCGCCCAATTTCATTTTAAGATTGCAATTCCCTCTATGGCTTCAATTAGTCTAGTTCTTCTACGCATCTCAATATTTATGATATGCTCTTTAAGGGTCAGTCCCAGCTTTAACCTTTCCATTACACGTTGCGCCACTTTGATATTTTTTACGGTTTTTTGTTAATGTTAAAATCTCGGCGCCGTAGGTTAAAACAGTCATAACACATTGGTAGAAAACTTTCGTTTTAAACAAATCGGTAAATCTGCCTTAAATACATGTCTTTAGTATCCAAATGCAGCCCATAATTTCGTAGCCCAGATACTTATATGAAGTAGTCTTCTGGACTTGGATGCCTTCTTGACTTCTACCTTCACTGAGTACGAGATTTGTCATCAGCTGCGTTTTTGACACATTAATTTTTAGTCCGACCTTATGGGAGGATGGACTCAGTTGTTGTAACATTGTCGTCGCATGATAAAACTGGTCTGTTATTAATACTATGTCATCTGCAAATCTTAAGTGTGCAAAGTTTTCACCATTTATGTTAACACCAAGGTTTTCTAAGAGGTATTCAAGTAAATTCGCGAAATAGTGTCTCATAGACTTTTCTATGAGATTCTTCAGAACTTGAAGATCGTCGCCATACCTCAAACGAAAGCCAGCTTGTTAACTTAGATGATAGAGATCTAGTGTTACATTTAATCTGTTTGTGATGATTCAGGTAAATATCTGTTTGTGATGATACATTTAATGTGTTTGCGTTTCTCCATTTTTGTAGTATTTTACCTTGGATAAGACATTCATTAAAAATAGTACTTTCAGACTTTGGAGTAGCTGATCGTTCCTTACTTTGATAGCTTCGATGACCACTCCGTTATCTCCAGGAGATTTACTAGTTTTCATTTCCGAAATCACTTTTGGATCTCGTGGATCGTGATTTCTGGAATTTCTTCTGAGCTTTATTCATAATCTTGGAATCGGATCGCAGATGATTTCCTTCTTCTCTACAGCATATAGTCTTTATAAAATTCCTCTATTATTTTTATGATTTCTTTTTTAACAGTTGTTATCTTCACCTTTTTGTGTCGAATTTTGCAAATCTCTTTCTTCATTCCGAATGGCTTTCGTTGAGTTGTTTCAGTTTTAGGAGGTTTGTGTCGTATTTACTCTGCAATTCTCTTCTCTCTTTTATCATGTTTTTGGTTTTATCGTTCACTTATCTATCGTTCTCTTTTCTATCTTCCAGTTTCTTTTGTTCTGTTTTTTTTTGTGTCTTTGTCAACTTTTGTTATTGTCTGTTTATTTAGATGTTTATCGATGTCATTTTGAAAGACTTCTGGGTTGTTGGGAATGGTCCATTTCTTATGGTTCGTCTTCCTTATCATCTTCATTCGTTTAGCTTTAGTGTTTATGAAGTTGTTTAAAGCAAGTGATATAAGAGTTGCCATATTAGTCTTCTTGCTTACTCAATAAACTGTTTTATGAGTGTATAGAGAACAACGGATAGAGAACAACGGATAGAGAGAACAGCAGTAGGGGTTGGAGACCGTAACATACAAAATGAACAAACAAGGAGCAAGAACAGACCTCTAATACGCCAGGTTTTAGATATATAGGTCTCAGAATATATAGCTCTCTTATTTTTATTTGAGTGTTGCGCTTGGTTAGATATGACTGGACTAACTTTAAGGTGACGGTATAGGATGTGAATCTCATGGAGTTTCTGAATCAGCTCAGCATAACAAACCATAGGAGATATCTAAAAATACTGCAAGAGCGCAATGGCTACTGCACTTGGGCGTTGCTATCAACTTTCAATGGGAGGTGTTTGCAAGACTTAGTTGTGTAAACAAAGATTTATAGATTATAACGAATGAGATTTAGTCTTGTTCAATTTGATAAAAAAGCTAAAAAATTGCATCTTCAAGATTGGCAATTATGTTTTAGTGTATTGTGACATTTATGTTTCGGACAATATGTATTATTCCGGTGGAGAAGATAGGAAAAGCCATGGTGAAGAGATCGATGAAGAGATCGATGAAGAGATCGAGCAAAGAAATCTTGATGTTAATGGGTGATTTCAGTACGAAAATCGGTTCCACTGCCAACGATGATCATATTCGTCAAGTAATGGGGAAGTTTGGGACAGAAGATCGGAACGACAAAGGAGAACGCCTCATCCAATTCTGCATCAAAAATACGCTCGCAATTACCAATTCGATGTATAAGAATCACAAACGTAGATCTCCTGATGGCCACACGAGAATTCAAATAGATTACATCTTGATTAAGCTGAGTTGAAAATCCTTGGTAAAAATGACGAAAACCTTACCGCCTGCAGCTCGAGGAAGAGATCATCAACTGCTGATGTGTGAGTTTACAGGAAAACGTAAAATCTGTAGGCGAAGGCAAATAAAAAGTCTGTCCAGGCTCAGCGATGACCAGGTTACAATTGTTAACAATAAAGACATTCGCAAAATCGAACCTCAGCTCGAAGAACTTCAAACAAAAATACTAAAGCTATATGGCAGGTTGTGAAAAAGTCACTAGTCACAAGTTTAGAAGAAACACCTCAAGAAGACTAGAATACTGTTAGAAAGCCCTGGTTATTAACGGATATAATAGATGATCTCCAAGGACCTGTTTAAGAATATACGTTCTATTACGTTCTATTACCCAAATAAAGATCAACATGATTGTTCGAATACAAAACTAGACCAAATTGCATCCATGTGAAAAGATTACTTTGGCACTCTGTATGCTGATTTGTAGAGACCTGGGGAATTATGAGAAGAGGTCTTGGATAGGATAGAGGATAGAATATTAGAAGAGGTCTTGCAGGCTCTTGACAAAAGGGGCCAAAAAATCTTGCGCATATTGTGTCAGAAGATTTGGAACACAGGCTTATGGGCAGAACACTGGTCAACTTCAGTATTGCTTCCCCTACATAAGACAGGATCAGAAACAGTCTGCGAAAACTATCGTCTGATTGCTCTGATATCACATTCTAGCAAGATTATGTTTACATTCTTCAAGCGGGGCTACAATCCTTCCTACTATATCAAATATTTCCAGAAAAAGGACTACTCTACTCTACAACATCAATAGCGAAGTAGTAATGCGGCACACTTTAGAGAACTGGAACGGAAGAGTGAAGATTGTTGGAAAGCGCTTTTCAAATTTTCTATTTGAGGATTATACTCTTCTAATAGCTAACAACACCGAAGAGCTTTCAGAGTTTCTTCAAAAACTGGAAGACGTAAGCCGAGACTGTGGGATCAAAATAAATGCCAAACATCATGATAATAGACCGAAATAACGAAAATCAAAGACAATCTACAAAAATAGGGAACTTTGAAATCGTCGAAAAATTTGTGTATTTGGGCTCCATGCTCCATAAGACTGGCTGTTGCGAATTGGAAATGAGACGGTGAATTGAAGTTGCCCGCTTGGTCATGATAAGAGTAACAAAACTTTGGAAAGATCGAAATATCACTAGGAAAACGAAAGCAAGCCTTATAGACGCCCTAGTTTTTTCCGTTTTTTCGTACGCTTCAGAGACCTGGGTAATCCGTTTCAACGACAAGAGAAGAATAGATGCGTTTGAAATGTCGGTCTGTCGCAGGATGCTGCGAGTTCCCTGGACGGCTAGAAGAACAAATGTCTCCGCCTTAAATGAGGTCAAACCCATACAAAGATTGTCATCGATGAGAGATGGATGAATTTTGAAATTTTTGCATGTTTCGCATGAAAAAATTTGTTGTTCAGGGAAAACCGGAAGAGAAAAGGAAACGGGGCTAATCCCCAACTAGGTGGAACGATATTATTTCGAAACTAACAGAAACAAGTTTCACTAAAACAGCGCACCAATTGAATGATCGACAGACCTGGAAAACAACTGTTAAACAATTAATACAGAGATTAGATGATTGTCCTATTCAACGTCAACATCCACCTCAGTTACGACTTTGGACGAAGAAGAGGAAGTACTGTGCGGAGAGGTAATCTTGTGAGGTGCTCATGCCTTGTTCTGGTTCGGACGTAGCTATTAAGTCGTTAAAAACGTTCGTTTGGGAGTAGATGTTGAGACAGGCGTGAATGGCTTCAAGAGCAATAGGTGGATTTTCAGAAGAATCTATCCAACCTTGTGTACCACAGCTCATACTCAGAGTCAGATGGCAACGACTTTTGATTATTAGAACTCAAGTATAGGGCTACTAGTTTTTTTGGATTTGTTCCATAATTTTTTTTATCTAGTTTGGTTTGACCCAGAATTAAGAGCTAAACATCTTTAAGCGTCTGAAAGCTTCCAGCCTCTGAAAGCTTCGAAGCTTCCATGTGTTTAAATTATCAACAAAAGGAAAGAAAATATTTCTATGGTGGCAATGAACTTGCTTTCAGCCAAATGCGGAATTATTATTTCTTGGGTCTTTTGAAAAGTTCGTGTAAATTTTTGTTTGCTTTTTAGAAATGTTAATGTGGACATCAGTGTCTACATGTAGCTGAACGCTTTATCTAAGAACGACGAAGAGCCAATGGTTAACAAAGAAGAGCCCTAAAACTAGCGTCATTATCTTCGGGTTCTGGTAATCCTGTATAACTCTGCTCGTGATGACCCGTCTTGCCGTCCGCATAACAAGACAGTTTTTATGTTAGCTTTCAATCTGTTTCTATTACCTTTAGCTAATATCTATTGCTTCCCTTTCCAAGAATTTATGGTATTGCGAAGCATATTAATCGAAAGTTTTCAAAACATTTTTCCAATTTGTAAAAGCTTTTGTAACCCAAAGAATGCAATGCTGTTTCCTACGACCTTCTTTGATTCTTCAAGCCCAAAGATAATGTACACTTTCCACAGTGCTCCTTTCAAGGATATGCCAACGAAGAATCCTTTTTGAGATGAACTAATCTGAAACTTCAAATTTTGTTTACCGCCAACAGGAAACTTAAAATCTTTGCCTGGGATTCAAATACGGTTAAACTCTTCAAACCTTTTGTATGTATTGCAAAACCAAAACTGGCATTTGAAGTTTCCTCAGCCTCGGCAATGGACAAATTCTCCGCACTTGGGCAATGCAAGTGGATGGAAATGCTATCAGAAAACCCAGAAGCGATAGCGAGGGGGGTTCTATTTTAAATTTAAATTTTAATTCAATTTTAAATAATTTTAAAAGAAAAAAAAAGGTTAGGGAAACATTAAGAAAAGTAAGTTAAGGGAAGGAGACATGGGAAGAATATGTGAGAGTGAAAACGGTGTCGAAAGAGGAAGGAAGGTGCTACGCTGTAAAGGAAGAAGACAGGAGCATAATAAATGAGTTAAGGACGGAGAGAGAAATATCGGGATATTTAAGAGATAGTGGAACGGGTGGAAGGAAGATAAATGTGAAGAATATAAATCTAAAGATTGGATGGATAAGTGTAGAAAGGGATTAAGGAAATAGGGAGAGATGAGGGAAGAGAACATGAGGAAAATGAAGGTGATATGGAAGTAAAAGGAATTGAGATTATGGGGAATGTAGAAAAAGAGGAAATACAGAAGATAAAGGAAGGAGGCGCGGTGGTGTCGAATGGTGTGCCAATAGAAGTGTGGAAGTGTCTGAATGAGAGAGGGATACAAGCGTTAACAAGAGCATGAATGCAATATGGAAGGGTAAAGAGGAATGGAAGGAAGGTGAGATAATCCCATTGTATAAGAGGGGAAATATGAGGGATGTAGATAGTTACAGAGGGATCACGCTAATGAATTTAGGGAAAGTGTTAGAGAATGGGCAGTCAGGAGGGGGTGTTGTTGGCTAGCGAAAGGGTGCGGTCACTCGGATATGCGGATGATATTCTATGTAAGATACGAAAGAATTAATAGGGAGAGTGAATAGATATATGGGTAAAAGATGGTTGGATAGAAAAGATGAAAATGATGGTATGCACAAGAGAGGGGAGGGATAATAAGAAGGATGTGTTTGAGATGAATGGAAGGGTAATTGAGTGTGTGAAAAAGTATAAGTATTTGGGATATATGCTGAGTCAGATGGGAATTGAATGTGAACATGTGAAGATGATAGTGAAAAAAGCAGGAATAGCGGCAGAGAGATTAGGGAACGTGCGGAACCTAGGCGGATAAGTGAGAGAGATAGAGAGAGAAGATAGAAAGGATGGCAATAAAATATGTGAAATAGATTTTGGGAATGGATAAGATAACTCCTAGTGAGATTATGTTGCAGGAAGTTAATTTTAACAAGTGCCAGGTAAAGGGTATGAGGAAGATGGTAAATTCTGAAAGAGAGGTGATGACAGGGGAGGTAGAAAGAATTGTGAGAATGGAACATATGTGTGCTATGGAGGCTGTGGAGAAGTGAGTGACAGGGAATAAAGATGTGGATGGTGGATGAGAGAATGGTATGCTATGTTGTAGGGGATAGAATAGGACTATGAAGGAAAAGCGAATGATATCAATGTTTAGGTGTAGAAGTATGGAACGAGGGAATAGATTTTGGCTGAAAGAGAGTAACAGATGTTGTAGGGTATATGCAGGAATGGAGGAAACATGGGAGCACTGGATGAATGAATGTGAAATGTTGGGATGGACGGAGGAGCAAAAGGAGGAAGCAAGAAACTGGAGGCTGTGTATGCAGCAGGGAGGAAAGGAGTCAAGATAATGGAGAGGATAGTGGAGGAGATAAATAGAAAGGAAAAGTAAGAATATGGGAATGAAAATAAGAAATATATTGGAGAGACAAGGGAAGAAGGGGCAATAGAGGAACACAAAAAGAAGCATGTAAAAAAGGAAACAAGAAAAAAAAAAGGAATAGAAAAAGATAGCATTTCATTTCACTTCACTGCACTGAGGGTTTTGTTTATTTACTTTTAGTTTTTGTTTTAAGTGGAATTAGTTTTTGTAAAATTTGTTGAGTATATAAGTTTTTCTAAAGAAATTTAATGATGCCAATAAAGGTTATTATTATTATTGGTATTATATTTTTTAATCTTTTAAATGATATTAAATAAATATTCTTTAAATAATTAAAAAAATTTATAATAGTTCTTGTATTTTTATTTTATAAGAATTTTCAAGAATCGAGCAAATCAGTATATTTAACAAATAATTTCATTATGAAATTAATATTTCTTATTACTTGTGTCTCGAAAAAATGTTTACCCCGTCCGTAAACATTTTTTCACAGTAAAAAAGAAATATTAATTTCATAATTTACTCTATTAAATAATGCCATAGTGGAGGTTTAACCACGAAACATCAAATATTCAATTAATAATTTCGTTGTGTTTTGAGCATTTTGTTCTGCGCTTTCTGAAATATGCATGTGGCATATCTCCCTCACCCCTTTCCTCCTCTGTTATGGTTTTCGCGTTCATTTAATTTTTTATTTTTATAAATATTTATAGGTTTATTAATTTAAAAATAAATTAAATTTTAATTTCTTATTATTTAATTCTATGAAATGAAACTTAAGTAAATGTAAAATAAGATGTAAACAAATTTATATATTACTTACGGTATTTTCCCAGGGGTTATGTTCACTTCCACCAAAAGACATTTTCATTTGACACAGTATTTTTTTTTCTACTACTTTCACAAATATAAAACCCGTATCAGTACAACTACGAACAATTATCCGTAAGAATCGCTTATCCAGGAAGAAATTTTTGTACTATAATAATGTTCCCTGTGGCCTACATATCCTTAACCTTTCGGAACAAAAATTATAGATTGCTGTGCTTGTATTTCTAGTCATATTCCAGGAGTAACCTTATGCTTGGTTTGCTATTGGCTGATGTTTGTGTAAAGGGTGGCAAGTTTTATCCAATAGGATAATGTAAGGATGTTACATTTGTTGGGGTGAAGGAATGTATGTGTGTAGCTATTGCAATTAATTTGCAGGACGAGTTATAAAAGGTCTACTCAATTTTAAATATAGCAATTTTTATCTCGTATCCATAAGTAACATTTTACATAATACAGCATATTTTATTTTGATTAGTACAATATTTAAATATATATTAAGAATTTAATTATTTTTATCATTATAATTAATTAATAATTCAAAGTAAAACCATTAATTTATTAGTTCCCATATTTTGGATCTGGATCTATTACTCAACGTGTTAAAACTTGTAAAGATGTTTTCATAAAAATTACATCAGTATGCGGACGTTTCCGAGGCGTTTGACTAAATTGGTCTTACCATCCTGTTTATGAATCTTTCTAAATTTCATGTTCCACAACCTATAGTTAATTTACTTCAACCTTACATAATTAACAGAACACAAATAGCTACATATATTAGATTTGAATCTGAACTACACATAAGAACTACGTAAGTACCTCAAGGCTCCAATTTAGGGCCATATTATTATTTTACTATACATCGTGATATTATTGTCAGTGTCAGAAGTTATTATATGCAGACGACTTAAAAGTGTTTCCAAAAGTTACGAACAGTATAAATACAACATCAATTACAGCAGGATTTAAACCGTATAGCTCAATGGTGTAGCTCAAATAAATTAGCACTTAAGACTTCTAAATGTGAAGTATTAATATTTACTATGAAACATAATCCAATCTTATTCCAGTATTCAATCAATAATGACAATATTGATAGAGTAAAAACTGTGACAGATCTAGGTGTTACATTTGACGAAAATTTTCAATGCAATATAGAGAATGCATATAGACATCAATAAGTTTCTCAATGGAATCAAGATATTCATAAGGAAATATGCCTTTTCGTGTTATTAATGTAAATTCATCTGCATTCGGTTGGTATGAGACACTTGTTCGGGTTTCAGATTAGATGCCAGTTTTTCTAATGAAGTATTCATGAATCGTATGGAATCCATAAATCTTATTTGAATGAATAGATTGCTTTTCTCTCCTGATTGTTTTTGTCGGTATAGGTTCCAACATCTAATTTATTCGAGAAGGTAATGTATCGTTCTTTTATTTCCGCCAAGACTTCAATTTCACCACCGGCTTCAGCTAGATCTTTAATAAATAAATGCGTATCGTATCCGCTCAGATTGTGCAGGAATATGGGAAGGAATTTTGGAATTTTATAATTAAGATTGCAATTTGAACCTGCTGGACCAACGTACATACGAGTTAAATGGTTACGGTCTTGTACGTTATCACCGACTTTAATTTCTTTCTCGCAAATATGATGGGGAACAAATGGTGTTTGCATAATCGAATAACATCTTTAGTGAAGTACTTGATGAAAACACGAGGAGCATCTAACCCAATATAGGATTCGCATTTGTAAGATTATCATTATAATTACATTTAATTAAGTAACTGAAAGAGCAGGCAATACGTTTTCGGATTGAGAAGGTAAAAGAAGTGGCCAAAGAAGGGGCACATGTCGAAATGGGGAGGTTGTACTGCCTCGAAATCAGCATATACCACGAGAAGGACTTTAATTTTATTTTTATGGTCTGGCAACTCTAGTACGTTCCCTGCACGATCAAATCCATTACGTAATTTAATTATGTCAGTGGATGGTATAATGCATTTCAGATGGTTACAGTCAAATTCTTGGTGTTTAGTAAGATTCTCCTGAGTGGCAAACCAAACTAAACATCCATCACAAATGTATCTAGAATGCTATTTAGATAAAGTTTGGGAACTTAATAACCGAGACATGTTTATGAAGCACTGTTGAGCTATAAATTAATAGGTTTCATAAAACGTAATTGCGTTTCATTTACCAACGGTAATATTCTACATATCGGCATATCGACAACTTCAGGGTGTCCTTCTACAGCAATGCTTGCCCCTGGACCTCCGACTAAGAGTGATAAAATGCTAT
>WYDF02070276.1:0-11471 GCA_009867245.2 Adranes taylori
GTCCTGTTTTGCGCCACCTGTATCCAGTTCGTTACTGTTTTCTTGATGTCATCGGTCCATCTTGTTGGAGGTCGTCCTCGGTTTCTATATGCTTGTATTCGGGATCTCCACTCCAAAATTCTCTTTGTCCATCGGTCATCACTCGTTTTCGCTACATGGTCGCTATTAAGTTGCTGGTACTTAAATCCTATCATATGAAGACATTTCCAACTGAGGAAGAAAAATGTATATGGAAACCACGACCCAACACCTAAATGTGGGTACAATCCAACGAGAAAAATGAAAACATGTTAGAAATGATAGCCATCTTTAAATTGTTTCGGAACACTTATAAAGCATGCCATTCGCGGTGCAAATCGTAATTTTCGTGCGGGAAATAAAACAGTGAACGCCTGTCGTGGAATAACGGAAATAATGTCCTCGCGATCCCTTTACAGTTTATAGGAGTTCTTGGGGAATAAGTATACTATAACAGAAAAAAAAAACATAAAGCAATGAGGAACGAAAAAAAAAACTCTAAAGGGAATAAGTTTCTACAAATCGTAACACAAAAGTAAAACACCACTAATGTCTTGTGAGGTAAAAACAGGAATAAGTATATTGCGGAAGGCGTGTAACAGTTTATATAGCGTTAAAACACAAGCGAAAAAGTGAGAAAATTGGTCATAAAAACTGTATGCAGCAGACGAGATAGTATTTTCTTGAAATGTGTTGCTGGACTTATAAACTAAACAGATTTATTTCATATACGATGTAAAAGGGTAGAAAGTTAAAAGTAATTTGTTAAATAATTATCTGTTTTATATATTGTATGAGTCCTCACAAAAGAATTGCCTAGTACCGGAAAACTAAAGGGTTGAATTAAATATAATCTAGATGCCAGCATGTTAACTTAGTCTCTAAATTATATTTTATTAAATACTTATTGCAGTAAAAGTTTTTTCACCAGAAAAACGTAGTCATTGTGCAAGTGCATTCCATCTTTCATTCTGGTCACCGTCCACCGTCGTATTATTTTGTAGTTCTAATCTAGAAGCCCAGTTTAAGTCGCAATTCTTGACTAATATATAAAAAGGGACATTTTGGGGGCTTGTCTAGATTAATCAAATGTCAACTTTGGTCATAGTAACTACTTCAAAAGCTTCCGTCCAGAAGTTACATATTTTGTCTAAGTTAAAATAAATGCACGTAAGAAGTACTTTGTATCTATATGAATCAGTAAAATGTATTTGGAGCAAAATATGTCATAATAATCTGGAGAAAAATTCTAACAAACGACTAATCAAGATCATATTTGTAATATCGCTTTATAAACACAGAACAGGCAATAAAGTCATCAGAGTAGTTCCACAGCTTTCTGAGTGACTCTTCGTGTCTTCGTGGCGACAAAACAGCGGCGAAAGGGGAAAAACCAAGCTCAACAAAAAAAAAACAATACAAAAAAGAAGGAACCGGCTATGGCATTTACGACTTACATGGCATTTACGACTATACCATTTTTTTTCATTTACGAACACATATATTAGTTGAAACTTTTAAAAACTTCGAACAATAATAACCAAACTTACATAATAAACTTACATTGATGGTAAATCTTGTTACATTAAATACTTAAGATATTGAAGTGTACTTGACAAAATAATAAACGATTCCGAAGATATTTTCTCTGAATTATTTTCCTACAAGTTTCTGATCTTTTACATGATTTCTAAACTTGTAAACAGCAAGTTGCTTAAGAATTATTAATTATTCTGGTTTGTTTACAGCGGAATTGTCTGTAAAAGACAAGTCTATTATTTCCTGACTTCCGGAGTTGAAAGACAAATTTCGTACATTTATGGATATATTTGTTTCTGCGTTTTCCGAACGCGAAGTTTATTTTAAGAGACAATTACTGGATGACAGAACTTTCAACTTGCTCAACTCTATGTATGGGTTTTTGTTAATAATTTGATTTTGTTATGAAGATATAATTTCGTTATATTTTAAGTGGTTGCTATAAAATTCAATTTTGGAACTAATTAAATTATGTTAATTAGAAAACATTTTGAAATTATGAAATACGAGTAAGTGTACTAGGGCTGTTTGACGGAAGAGTGACTTTTTAAAAGTTAGACATCTTTTAGAACCTGCTGCAAATCTGGCAGTTACTTTACGTTTAGCAGTCCTTTAAAGTAAAGACAATTTGTCACTTTCTGACTAAAAAAAAATAAAAAGAAATTTCGTGTTATAATAAAACATTATTTATTACGTGGAAAGAAGATTAAGGAACTGAAGAAAATTTAATTATTACGATGAATCTGCTCCTTTGCATGGAATGATTTGCAAGTGGTTTGCTGCCTTCGTAAGTGGTAATGTTGAACATTCTGGGCCTTCACAAACTATTACTACTCAAGGAATTATTGATAAATTCCATGCCATTGTAACAAATGACCGCTGGGTGAGAACTTAATTGATCTTTATTAATTTTTATTGACTATTTAGAGAAGGGAAACACAATAACTGGCCAATATGATGCTAATTTACTGAATCGTTTCGATACAGAACTAAAGAAAAAACGCCGGTATTTGTTCAAAAAAGATGTTTTGTTGTTTTTTACCAGAATAACGCGGCTTCTCAATTGCCCGCCATTGCAATCGCTAAATTCAACGAAATAGGTTACGAATTGCTGCCCCATTCTCCATATTCTCCAGATCTGGCGTCATCAGATTTTTTGTTGATCGCAAACTTGAAAAAAATGCTCGGTGGAAAGACAAATGACGAGCCGAAAAGGATGCCTATTTTGCAGTTTCCAAAAGATTACTTTTTGGATGAGACGAAGCTTAAAACAAACTATATTCCATAGTGTGACTTAGCTCGCTCTTCATTAATGAATTTGGTCACTTAATAGTCAATGATGCTAGTAGAATGAGCAAATATGTTCACTCAGAAACAACTAGTACAAAACCCAAAATGCGTCTGAAGAAAGCTATATTGAGTAGATCCTTTTCTTTGAAAGCTGAGAATAAGCTGCTCTTGGCGTGTTGCGGCAGCCGGTGGCATACGGTGTCGCCGGCCGATAAAACGGCGTGACTTGAAGGAAACTTATGCTACAACATTTTACGCATAAGTGGTAGTGCGTATAAACGGTGGTGGCTGGTCTCTAGCTTTAAGCGATCCAAAATCATGGAAAGCATTACATCAAATCCTTTCTGCAAAAATTCTTAGAATTATCATTCAATTAGAGAAAACATAAGAGGGTGAGAAATATAACTAAAAGTGGGTAGTGGAAATAAGCGTTAAAAGCTTTTCCAGTTAAAAATAATAATAATAACTAGCTTTCGTAAAAGAAATTACCCGATACGGAAATACTTTACCTGTGAAAATGCACGCATACATCTTTAAGGTAAAGGCATGCCAACGTACTGTATAGCAGAGCGGCGAAACATCTTGTAAGCCGGCAACCTATGATCTTTTGGCGCATGAAAAGTCGGAACGATTGTTTAAGATTTAATGCGGCATCAATTTGATGTTTTCGTGAGATATGAGATTTTATTTTAAACGTATTAAGTTTATATTTACCAATTCATATTCATATCATCAATTCAATTAATCATTATTAAATTGATTGGTTGAGTTGTTAAATTATATTTGAAGATTTCAATTACATTTGAGTAGTCAATTTATATTATATTCGAGGACTAACGGACTCGGGAAACGTTATTTTGCCTCCACCTGGTTCTCATATTTGCCTACAGTGCCGAGACCTCCACTGTCCGCTATGCGGCCAGCGATAATTGATGCGGCTTTGCCACGGTCAGTGATGTGGTCTGAAGGCGCGACTTTTCCGCGGCCAGCGGTATGGTCTAGTTTCCGCGGCCAGCCCTGATCGACATACCCCAATTTTTCTTTTCGAAAAACCTTATTTAGATGGTTAGGAACATTTCTAAAAAGAAATTAGCCAAATCGATTCGACCGTTCCTAAGTGAAGCGCTTACCAACCAGTTCTTCCCAAATTTTCCAATTTTTCGGGCACCTTTTTCCATTTTTCTCTCCGCAAGAACCTTATTCGGATGTTGAAGGATAGTTTAAAAAGAAATTTGCCAAATCCATCTAGCAGTTCTCACCTTATATGCTTACCAACAAATAGGCTTTCATTTTTATTATATAAATTATTCTACATTTAATTTTCTAATTTTGCAGCCAACTATTGCAATTTTTCTATCCGTAAGAACCTTACTCGGAGTGCTAGGTACATTTCTAAAAGAAAATTAGCAAAATCCAACCAGGCGTCCTCACATTATTCTGCTTACCAACGGAGTTCAATTTTTCCCGAATTTTCCAATTTTCCAGGAAACTTATCCAATTTCTCTCTCCTCAAGAACCTTGTTCGGATGGTTAGGAATATTATAAAAAAGAAATTAGCCAAATCGATCGAGCCGTTCTCAAGTTATGCGCTTATCAACACGAACAGCATTTTTATTTTTATTATATAGAATAATTAAATGGGGTATGTTAATCCGATAACATCGGCGTTCGGCAGAATTGTAGAAGACTAGAAAGTAAAAGTTGTTGTAACAGTAGCACACAAATTGTAATTCGAGTGCGGCAATGCTTTAATTTATCATGTAGTATTAATTCCCGCACATTTCCAATTTGCCTTTGGTCTCGCGCCTGTGGACTACTCTGTGTTTCCCCGTCTAATCACTATCATGAAAAGTGCATGTTTTGAGATGTGTTATGGTATCTAAAACTGACTTTGCTAACTTTATGCTTTCCGGAACTATATGAATGTTCTAGGAGTGTATCATATAAAATGAGCATTAATCTGAACTCCAATAAAAATCATTATAATTCGCAATTAAATATTTTATAAATATAGTAAATCTTTATTGGCATTTAATGTTCTGCTCTGTAAAAATAAAGAAAATAATACAAATTCTTTACCAAATAAAAAAAAATGTATTTTATAAATTAATTCGTAACTTAACGTCCTAATTTAAAACTATAAACCCTATATAATTGTCTTTAAAAATAAGACGATTTTATAAGAAAACTAGAAAAATATCAACTGTATGATTAAAATGTTTATTTTATACTTACGATATGAAATAGGTTTATACTTACGGTTTATACTTACAACCAATAATATAGTAAGCTACAACATAAAAGGAAGCTGCAGAGTAAACAGAATTTATTGGCCATGGCGAGTGGCTCCGTAAGAGTGAGGTCGCTGAGGCTATTATTAGTTTCAGAATGTTACAAATAATATGCTATTATAATTATTAATCTTTATATTACGTAGATATATTAAAGTAAATTATACCTTTATTATTCCTATCAGAAGTTGAAGATTTTATTTTTCAAAATCTTAAAAATAATAGTATATTTACACGTTACTTACTAGAACATTAATATTGTTAACTTTGTAAAATGTTACCTTTCTCACAAAAACTATTTATCATCTTTGATAAATGACATTTTATTCGCCTGTAAATAGTTTTCATCTCAACAGTTCTAAAATGTTCAAGCTGAAGATAAATTGTTTTACGTACATTTCAACTACCAAAAGTAAAGCAAGTTAATGATCTATTTTCAAATGCATTTGTGTCGAGTAAAAAGTTATTTTGAAGCGATGTTTTCAACTAAAAGCCAGCAAAGGAATTTGACTTTGGAAAATTTATAATATATCGGTATCGATTAAATTATTTAAAAAACAGTTGATTACAATAAAATGAGAGGTAAGAGGTAAAATCGGATCATCACGCATTTTGTAATAAGAAATAGAAAATAAAAATTTTCGTCTTGTTGCTGCTAACAGTTTTTATTTCAACAGTTTCAGTGAACTCAGTTTTAGTTTAACTAAGTTTCAGTTTCAGGATTCAAAACATTTACGAGTTCGGACTTTGTCCAAACTAAAATTCCGAAACAGTCTAATACAACTATCCCATTAGAGACCATGAAGTAGAAGGTTTAACCAAAAGGGGATAAATTTCAATCTGGTGGAGGACGAGCTTTGATACGGCCACTAGTTGTATATAAATTAGAATTCTAGTGATTCACCTATTAGAATGCAAAACTTTGAAACTTTTCTAGAAAATACATCATATTTTGTTGCTGCATCGAGAAGTAGATATATAAACCTTTCGCTCGCGACAGAATTCATTATAGCATAGTTAGTCATGTAATTCGTGTATTTTGAAACATCTAAATAATTTATTTTATATAATTGTATGTGTTCAGTCAAACTGAATGGTGAAAACATACAAAATTATTCTCCAGGGAGGGTATAATTTAAGGATGTATAATATTATTTAGTTTGTAGAATAGTTGATATAATATTTTTTTTTTTTGATATTTGGATATTTAGATTGGTAATGTTCATGTAATTTTTGAGAATAGCAATAAAGGTTTATTTATTATATATAAAATATTTTTATAGGCCTCGTATAATAAAGATTTTAATTTGTTTTATTTAGTAAAATTATGCATATACAAATGTTTCATTAAGTTAATGATTGCATGAAGTACGGTCGTAAAAGTGCGATGTCAAAATCTGATGGAAATAAATACATTTAGTCTAGGTCACGTTCATATTAGAAAATATATATTTTTTATTATAATGTATAACTTAATCAGCTACGTAAAAACGACTCTATAATGAATTATTTATGTTCTACAAACGTTGTATTATGCCCATTTGAATTAATATCAAAGTAATTGTGACAAGATTAAAATTCAAATTTTAACAGAATGTATATTTTTAAATTGTTAAACTTTTATTCTTATATTATAATGCACAACTCACAAGACGTGTGTTTTTCTATTGCTTAATTACTCACGTTATTCTAGTTTTATTCTGTATATAATTGTTAAGTTTCGTTAATGAAGATGAAGTTGTCTTTCTGAGTTACATTCAGCCACTGCGATGCTTTATTTATCTCGCAATTTTTCTAAGTTTGATTTTAGCACACGTGGTGTCATCGTTTGTTTTATTTTGAATGTTTATTTATTTAAATTGAATTAACTATTTTTTCTTAACATTATTTTGAAATACAATTTTAGTTTTAATGCATTGATTATATTAAGGTCGCCTTACGTAATAAATTGAAATCAATCAATTTAAAGTTTCAGAAATTTAAAGCTAAATCAAACTAAACTAAATTTCTTTAATTTTCTACGGTTATCAAACAAAAAACATTCTCTCACAGCTGAAGTAGATACAAAGTATGACGACAGCTGTTCAATATATCGTTGCCTTGGATTGAGCAATTATAACTAATTATTTTATGTATTAAATGTATTACATTAATTTTTAATAGAACTAAACCTTGCGTTGTATCTCAATAAGTAATGTATATGTAATAAGCAATAAGTAATGCGCCCGCGGCCAGCGACATGGTCTAATTGCCGCGGCGTTGCCACCGGCAGCGATGTGGTCTAATAGCCGCGACTAGGGACATACGCAGATCGACATGCTCCCATTTTTCTTCTCGCAGAAACCTTAATCGGACGGTTAGGAACTAGGTAGGAAATGAGCTTAATCGATCCAGCCGTTCCCAAGTGATGCGCTTACCAACGAGTTTTTCTCATATTTTCCAATTTACCAGGCAACTTTTCCAATTTTTCTCTCCGTAGGAACCTTATGAATGAGGATGGCTAGGAATATTTTAAAACCAAATTAGCCAAATCTATCCTGCCTTTCTCAAGTTATGCGCTTACGAAAAAACAAGATTTCATTTTTATTATATAAATTATTCTACATTTAATTTTCCATTTTTTCCAATTTTTCTTTCCGTAAGAGCCTTACTCGGACCGTTATGGACATTTCTAAAACGAAATTAGTCAAATAGATCCAGCCGTTCTCAAGTTATTGCGCTATCAACGGATTTCAGTTTATCCCGAATTTTCCAATTTTCCAGGTAACTTTTCCATTTGTTTCTCTCCATAAGAAATTTATCCGGATGGCTAGGAATATATCCTAGGAATATTTCCGTGTTCCTAGGATGGGTAGGAACAAAAACCAAATTAGCCAAATCGATCCTGTCGTTCTCAAGTTATGCGCTTACAAAGAAACAGGATTTCATTTTTATTATATAAATTCTTCCACATTTAATTTTACAGTTTTCCGCGCAACTTTTCCAATTGTTCGCCAAATCGATTCAGCCATTCTCAAGTTATTGCGCTTACTAACGGATTCGTTTTTCCCAAATTTTTCCAATTTTTCTCTATGTAAGAACCTTATGAGAATAGCTGGGAATATTTCAAAAACCAAATTAGCCAAACCGATACTGCCTTTCTCAAGTTATGCGCTTACGAAAAAGAGGATTGCATTTTTATTATATAAATTATTCTACATTTAATTTTCCAATTTTTCGGGCAACTTTTCCAATTTTTCTTTCCGTAGGAACCTTACTCGGACCGTTAGGGGCATTTCTGAACGGAAATTAGCCAAATCGATTGAGCCGTTCTCAGGTAATTGCGATTACCAAACGCTCTACATTGAATTTTCCAAGTTTCCAGCCAACTTTTCCAATTTTTCTCTCCGTCAGAACTTTATCCAGATAGCTCGGAATTTTTCGAAAACAAAATTAACCAAATCGATCCAGCCGTTCTCAAATTATCCGATTTCCAACAAAGAGGATTTCATTTTTATTATATAAATTAGTCCACATTGAATTTTAGACAACTTCTGGACAACTTTTCCAATTTTGCTTTCCGCAACGGCGTTACTCGGAGTATTAGGAACATTTCCAAAAAGAAATTTGGCAAATCAATCGAGCCGTTCTCAAGTTATTGTGCTTACTTGAGAACGGCGGATTTCAGTTATTCCAGATTTTCAAATTTTCCGGGCAACTTTTCCAATTTTTCTTTTCGTAAAAGCCTTTATGCTTACCAACGAGAACAGCAATTCATTTTTATTATATAGATAATTACGCAGTTTTATGTTTTATATATAAACCTAACATTTTTAAATACATCGAGACTTTTAACTTAGACGTTACGCTGCGTGTTTCATTGTTGATCATCCGCTGTTCTAGAATTAACGTACTCCAAATATTTACCAGTATTATTAAATATGGTAATTTAAGAAAGTGCTGTTATCTAGGCAGCAAGTATAACTTAAAGCGTAAGTATCTCATACATGTTCAACAACAATTAGGTCTTACCAGACAATACTAAGGTAAAAATTCAGAAATAGAAGCATGGTTACACACGCTATATTTGTTTTGTCATTTTTGAGGATTTCAGACTGTTTTATTGATCATTTTTGTCCGGATGATGATCGAGTAGTCAAATTTGCGGACTATATTGCTGATAGAAAAAGATGCGGATTTTCCTCCACAGATATGAACTAAGGACAAACTCAACATTAATAAAAACAAATAATGCCTATGAGTCTTTTCACGCAATATTTAATTCGAGTTTCTATAAAGGGCATACAAATATTTTTTATTTTGTAAAATCTTTAGTTTTATTTCAAAATGAAACCATGATATGTTTTAATAAGTTAAGTTAGTTTTGGTATCCCTCATTTATCTGAGTAAAAAACCCCACGTCGCTACCCCTTAAAATGGCTCGTCAGAATACTTTGAGAGCTTTAGACTATTACACACATACTATATCTTTGCATTTTTTGGAAAATTAAAAATATATGCATTTTAGCCATTTTGGATCTAAAATTGACGGGATTTGAAGCCCATCAAATTTCGTTGAAAGAGGAGAAGTGGTTTAGGAGAAATTGCGTTAGATAGATGCACACACACACAGAAACATACAGATATTTTTCAAAAACCAGTTTATATTTTGGATTCAGGGAGCTCCAAAATATGTTCATTTTATTACTTTTCGTAGTTATATAGCTATTTGTGCTATAAGCATCTATGGAATATAAGGAATAAATTACTTCTATACGATATCATTTCAGAATATGAATACCCTTACATTTATCTGCGATGATATTAGGATGACGCAAGTTTAGTCTACATATATAATGACATATTATAATTACTCCTTTTTGTTTTTAATTAATCTTATATTTCATTTTAAAACGTATTTGTACTTTTCATAAATAATATTGTGCTTCTATAGAAGTTTAATTCTTTAATGAATTTCTCGTTATACTCGAGGAAAGCCAGTGCTATACAAGTTTGATACAAGCCGACGGGAAAACTTTGGTCTTGTCCTTTTAATCTTGCAATTTTGTTATGAAAGTTTTATGGGAATCTTTAGGGTAGTTACATATTTGTATCATTTCGCACATCTTAAATTTATTTTAATGTGAAAATTTATTGTTTCAGTATTTATGATTCAGACGTAATTTGATTTGAAGTGATTGTAATTCGATGCGAAATATGTATAAGAAATATATCGTTAAACAAACCATATCAAAAGTCAAAAATCTTGACACAAATTAGATTTCTACATCATTTTGTTTATTTATTTACTTAATTCAGTATTATTTGTTGAATCCTGGCACTCTATTCCTTTTGCAGAATTTAAATACAAAACCAATCCAGTAGGTACCACTTGTTAGTGAGTCCATTTGACAATTTCCTATGTGGCTTCCACTTACTCTTTTAGTGATAAAATATTCCTTGACTTAAAATTTAAGACGTTTTTGGACATAATTTAATCATAAATAATTTGTTTGTTATCTATCGTGTACTCATTAAATAATAGTCATTATATTGATACGTACGACGAGTGCTCGTTTCGGAGTTCTTGCTGCGCGTCAGGCACGTGTTATGTTTAATCAATTTTCATTACAAAGCTTTTTCAATTGACTAACGGTACAACAGCATAAATATATCCATTTTTGAGTATAGCGCCTGTAATATAATGTCATGGCGATGATAAAGATGCCTGATGAGGAGCAAGAACTCCGTAACGAGCACTCATCGCTAGTTTATTTAAACTGCAAATAAATTCCAAAGTTCGCATCAATTTATTCAGTGTGATTTTAATAAACGTAAAATTTACTCAATGTGAACAAATTTGGTTTGTTATTATAGCAGATTAAGTGAGTACTAGGTGATATAGGTCGTTCCATGCCAAATCAACCAGTCAATCAAACTAAAATCTTCAATTTTTATGAAAATTTCATGGATTATTCTATCGAATTATATAAATGAGAATAAATAATAAATTAATTAATTAGCTTTTATTGGCATACAATCCTACACAATCTGATAATAACAATAACAATACAATATAAAATAAAACATTCTTCTTAAACCTATCACAATAAAATTAAGAAAAGAACATTAAACAAAACAGAACAAAAAAAAAACCACGACAAAAACCAATAACAAAACATTTTTTCCCCATTTTTTTTTTCTTTCTCCCTTCTTCCCCTTATTTCAACCCTTATTTTGATTTTATTTCCTTCCCTTTCCCTTTTTTCCTTGATTCTAAACCTTTTCCCTCAACCCCCTTTCTTCATCTTTCCATTCAATGCCCCTTTCCCTTTAACTCCCTCTACCTAATCC